>VOSG01000475.1:0-27924 GCA_009761265.1 Halicephalobus sp. NKZ332 | reverse complement strand
CCCACATCAGGCTATTCGTGCCGGGAACCGACTGCGCACATTACCACTGAGGACGCAACTTAACCAAAGGGGGGATTGGGCGGTCTACACCCCGGTTCCTGTTGTATCGATTTATCTCCATGAATGTGAATAGACTCGAAATTTATTTTATCCTACCAAGTTCTCACATAGGCTACATCGGCAAAACCGAAGAATCTGAATGATCCCTCAATTACAACTTCAACTGTTATCATTACCTAATTTCACTTGGCGCTCAAGTTCTTGAGTTGGCTGATGCAGTTATCGAGATACAAGTCCTTGATTCCGCCTTCGTTAGAAGCAATCTGCTTCTGGACACCTTCACGGATCAGTTTGAGCAAGTAATCGCGCTCGAAACGTTGCTTAGTAGCCTCAGTTTCCTTCAAGTAATCGAGACGGCGCTTGATTTCAGTCGCAACGGTCTCAATATTCTTGCGGTACGTGGCTTCAAGCTGGAGGGCCATGTTCTCCTTGAAGATGACAGGGAAGTTCTCCTTGGCAGCCTTGAGAGCCTCAGTCTCGGCAGCAGAAGTCTAAAAGCAAGGTTTACGAAATGACTACTTCTAAGAAAGCCCCACTTTGCGGAATTCGACAGCTCCCTTCAAATCGTCAGCAATCAACCCTTTGTAGTACTCCATTTGCTCCTGGTAGCCCTTGTACAAGGCTTTGTCGATTCTGTATGCAAAAGCATTCTTGACGATCAAGTAGAAGAGGATCCAGCCGACAAGCATGTGTCCCTGCTCTTCGAAGACCCAGAGCTCTTTGTTCACCAAGAAGGCGAACAGTCCACCGTAGAACAAGTAGGGACCGGAGGTACCAGTGATCTTGTGGAAAGGCGTACACCAGGAGTCTGGGATCATCAAGAGACGAGTCTTGGGCTCAAATGGCTTCCTGGCCGGGTAAGGGAAGTTGACCTGTAAACTAGGTGTAATCTCGGCTGTCGCGCCGAATGCTTACCAAATCTCGCTCTGGATGCTCCTTGTAGTCCTTAGGAATTGCCGGCAAGGACTGTTCTGGGATGAACTGCTTGCCAATGTCGTCGAACATGGACTTCGGAAGATGAGTCTCACCTTTCAACGGAACTCCTTGGAATCGCAAGGCAATCTTCTGGAAGAATCCAGGAGCACTATCATCGGGCTTAGAAGTGGCCGCTGAAACGGGAATTGTAAGGAATAAACATGGGTTTGACAGTTACCTGCATGAGAAGCAGATCGCACGGGAATGATGGCAACCAAACGAGCTCCCGTCTTCGGAGCACCTGCAACTCTGCTCAGCGACATGATGAGGCGCGAATACCCAACTTCTAAAAGCTGAAGCGGTAAGTAAAACATCTTTAATATATGAACGCGGTGGCAGAACTACAAATACACAGAGCAGCACAGCGTTTACCGAACATATAAACATTCCTATGGGAAATCGATAAACTACGCCGTCAAAACTCGTCAGGAGGAGGGCATTGTGGTGACGGAGAATTTGAAACCACAGATTGATTAAATTCACAGGAGTAAGCTCAGAAAGAACGGTTTCTCTGAGTTGCAAAGTTTCCATCAACGAGAAGAGGCAAGTGTGCTCTCAATCTTTCGCTGCGAGACACGCTCTCCCCTGCTGTCTCGGGGTTGATTAAGTTGTCTCGCTGAAATCAACTTTACTCTTTTTCAATCCCTGGATTCCCTTCCGATCTCATTTTATTAATTTTCAACTATCATTCTTGGAAAACAAAAATTAAAATCAAAATTCATGTCCACTTTGGGATCAAGTTACAATTCCTTTAAAGTATAAGACTACTTCTAGTCTCACTACAACTTGGCAAATATTGCATAAATTAATTTTCTCTCCAAACAGAAGTTTAGAACGCTGATTTGTGGTTGGGAAGGTGAACAACTAGTGCTTGGCTGAACCACGATGGCGGGCAGTTCGAGTTCTTCAGATTTCTATGTCTTTGATCGTCGGAAACACACACAGGATCATAGGTGAGTGCTGTTGTTAGAGGGAGGATTGATTATCCTGTATCTGATAGTTTATTTGAGGTCGATAAATAATGATTTAATTCAAACACACTTTTTGATGAAATTACTGGAGTAGCATTTTTTAACACTTGCTCAATGTGAAAAATCTGGAATTGTTTAAAATTAATTGAAAACAGTCAGAAGCAACCAGGTTAATCTTACATAGTAAAATGTTTTACTGAAGATATTTCAGACTTTATTCTTTCAGGACGTCCAAGCCTCAGATCTGGACGGTAGAGCCAGTAAGTCCAATGTCGGAAATTACTGACAAGTGTTATTGTCGGTTCCTGTGGAACTATGAGTTGCATGGATTAACTCAGTTTCTGATGGTAAGTTTAATTGTCTGCGACCTCAACTACTTTCGTTTCAGTCAACAACCTACAAATCCAAGTTTTTCTGGGGAGGCATCATTGGGAGCTGTATCCTCATCGCTGTTTTAACTACGAACATGGTTTTCCGGGAGTATCTGGAGAAACAAAAGATCACCTTGCTCACATTCAAGAGAGACAAGCAACTCCTCTACCCTACAATAGTAGTCTGTCCGAAGAACGCCGACACTCTTAATTACACTTTGGTGAGAAGAGGTTGGCTCCAGATGTAAGTCCCACAAATAACTTCTCATTTAGACATTGAGACGAGAATTTCTGGGATGGATAACACCTCGATGAACCAACTGATAGCCTTTGCCGTTGCTGGAGCTGGTTTCGACAACATGAGTCCTGCCATCAGCAACTTCACTGATGCAGACATCAACAGAGTGAATTCATACTTTCATCGATGGCGTGGCACAAGGTCGTACAGTACTTTCTTCAGACAGCTCTTCGAGGACTTCGGATACTCTTGTAATAAAGTGAGTTTCCTCTACGCAGTCGGATGGTATCGAGGTTTTCAGCTCTTTGATTCCTGCTATTACGGGAGTGAAACCATAGACTGCTGTAAAGCTTTCAAGCCAGTCTATGTTATGCTACGCGGAAGATGTTTCCAGTTGACTAATTTCTATCAAAGGGATCCGGATGAAGTCGGGAAGCTGTCTCTCTCCATCAATCTACTTCCTAGTCCCATCATCGATCCCGATAACGTTCAGTCCCAGGTAGTCATTTACATTTCCGACCGCTTTCCTGACATTGCCACTTTCCCGAGGTTCTATCTCAACTACATGCAGTGGAATAGGATGAGATTCCAGCTGAAGGAGATCAAAATGCTTCCGACCTTTGGACAATGCACGGACAACCCCAACAATCTCGGAAGGGCCACGTGTTTCGTCAATCACTGGATCAAGAATAAAGTTATTAGCAAATTTAATTGCACTGTCTTCTATTTCGAGCACAAAGCTAAGGGAGTTCCTATCTGCGACCCCGAAGTCATCGTCCGAGATTATAACCAGTTTGTGAATCCCTCGATGAAAGGGCTTCAATGTGTTCCTCCTTGTTTGAGGTTCGATACCTCCATCGAAATCTACACGGCCGAAGATATGCCGACTGCCGGGTATTATCCTATTAATCCAGAAGTCCCAGCTTTCAGATTGGAAGCCAGCTACACCATGTTGACGGTATGGGTTCTGATAAAACGTTAAAACTACTGTGGGGCTATTCGTAGATCTAAAAAATTAGCAGAATTCGTCCTTTAATTTAAAAGATAAGCGAGAAGGTAAATCTTCATTACCGAATATCAAATTAGGATGATTGTTTCGTTTTTATGAAATATTTAGTGGGTTTCTAATGTTGTTTATACGAATAGTCTAAATTTTTTCACGTTAGAATGATCGTCAGAAAGAATAATGGATGGCTAGTCAGAAATAAACCACATTCATAAATAAAAAATTTCCCATAAAAATAAGTGGGCCTGAAGCAGCGTCCGAGAACACTGTTGGACTTTCACTTTTTATTTAATGATTTAAATCAAAACTCCCATTACAGTATGAGTCCTACCAGGAGGTTCTGACAACGAGTCTCCAAGGTTTCATTTCTCAGATTGGTGGACAGTTCGGTCTTTTCCTCGGACTCTCGGTCATCACCATCATTCAATTCTTTTTCTCCATGTCCAAGCTGTTATTCACAGGAAGTCATATAATCTACCGACACTACACTCGAAAAGATGATAACTCTCTCGGCTCTCCCAACGGGGACATTGTTAAAGAACCAATTGAATTGAACCACTCATTGAGTTCCAAGTCCAAGTGATTATCAAAGTACTGTTTATTTCGTTGCCACACGCATAAACTCATTTCAAAGTAAAATTGTTGAAAATAAAGGGATTTAGTTGACTCATCGCGCTGATGTTCTGGCTTGTTGCTTGTTTGCTGGCACACACAGATCCGATCGAGACGACAGATTAGAGGAGAATACAGTAGAATATGAAACATTTAACAAAAACACATTCATCGACGCCCGAAACGGAGGACTCCAGGCATTTCCGACTTCTTGTCTAGAAAGTTAACCTCGAATCTCTTTCCGAAGCGGAGGACACCAGGGATGTCAGAATCCCTCTTGCCGAATCTGAGGACACCGGGGATGTCGGAGTCTCTTTTGCCGAAACGAAGGACTCCGGGCATGTCTGAGCGTTTCCCGAAGCGGAGGACCCCGGGCATGTCGGATCTCTTGCCAAATCTGAGAACTCCTGGCACGTTTTTCTTTTCCTGGTCTCGCTTGCCGAAACGGAGAACTCCGGGAATGTCGGACTCTCGCTTGCCAAATCTGAGGACTCCAGGCATGTCAGAACGTTTTCCGAAGCGAAGGACTCCAGGCATATCTGATCTCTTTCCGAATCTAAGGACTCCAGGCACCTGCTTCTTCTCGATCAGCTTGCTCAGCTCGTCTCCGCTTCTTCCGAATCTCATGAAGGACTGGGATCTCTTCCCGAAGCGAAGGATTCCGGGGATTTCTCCCTCCAAATTCGCCGGGGATCTTTTGATGAATCCGTCCAACTCCTCGACCCCTTCTTCCGGGAAATAGAAGTTCTCATTGAATTCAAGAGGTGACGCGAATGGCATCATTCCTGGAAAGAATATAATAAACAAGGTTAATGAAAAAACTGTCACTGTCAAGGCTTTGAGACTTTAAGCCAAAACAACTGGGTTCTGAAAGACACAACAGAAGACAAGAGCTGTTCTTCGGACATACGAAGTATTCCGAGAAAGTCTAAATTTGAAATTGCTTTAATTTAACAAGTAATGAATGAAGTTTGATGGCCCATTTCTCATTCGACTTAGATAACTTTGTTTTCAATGGAAAATACTGTAAAATTAGAAATTGCTTTTTTGGGAAATGAGTCAGAGTCTCGAAATAAAACGTCAACCCTTAGAAATTGAAATTACAACAGAGGAAGTCTTTGGATATTGGATCTTCCTGTAAGGAGTATTTTAATTTTATAATTACTGACGTTAAGTAGATAATAGATTAAGCTGAACTTAATAGAAAAAGAATTTTAAAAATCCATCTAGTATTTGTTAATTTTACGTAATTTCAAATAAGGACTCTTCTTTAAGACATTACGTACGTAGTATACAGTAGACCTAAGACAATTACGAGAGAGAATTTTCTTGGATAATGTTTAAAAGTAAAATACCCTCCAAATTTTCCTATATTACCCATATTATTACATTATAGCATAACTGAAAAAGTTGGATAATGTCTTAAAATGGGGGAATCCTACTTCTGAAATTAATGTTTTGTCAATGTAGACGAGACTGAATTACAAGGAAATTGAGCGCCTCCGTCTACACCATGGTAGATAAATTTTCTAACCACATGTGTACCTAAATAATCAGCCCCGATAAGATAGTTTTCGCCCATTTACTTCAGAAAAAATACTATACTGTAACTTCTAACCACAATCTAAGCAATATCAAAGTAGATTTTTACGATATCGATTTGAACAAGAGGAACTCACTCTTTTCCATATCTCCATCTTCGTTGGATTTGTCGTGACTCTCTTCAGCTGTGACCAATCCGAAGATCATTGTGATGATCAAGGCGAGAAAAAAGTTATTCAAAACTAGCGACCTCAATTGCATTTTGAAATGCCCGGTTTGACCCTGAAAGCTGAAACTGCAAGTTTCAAGATAGGTCCGGTTGTGTTGCACGAAAATAATTTAAAGTTAAACTTTAATCAAATCTCATGACAGCAATTTACAAATTCTCGACAACGTTTCATTCCAAGTCCGGAAGTCAGGAATAGGAACCATGAAGGCTTTGTGGATGACAATATCGTTGCAAAATAAAACTTGTTAAACTTCACACAGTCGCTGTGGATTTACGACTTTGTTTTCAGGAAATAAACGAGAAATGAATTTCGGACTTTGGCGGGGAATTAAAACTGAGATGCAGTCGTGATGTGATGTAATTTTTTGTACTTAGAGTATAATACAGTAAGCCATCGAAGTGTCGATCAGAAATCACGAACTATTTTAAGAATTCAAATTCGAAATGAGACAAGAATTGAAGAAGGGTTTAGGACTCGCTCTGAACTCGGAAAAGTGATACGGAGGAGTTCCTGCTTAACTCACTCCGTTTGAGATCTCTCTGGGATACGGTGGTCGTCTGAAACACATCTGACTTAAATCCCCTAACTGAACTCCTCCAAGATCCTTTCCTCCTTTTTATTAGTTTCCTCTATTTAGTCCACGTCTAAAATGTCAATCGGTCTCTCTCATTCCATCCATTCCTTCACAGCAAGGCGGAGCCAAATAAGTGGAAACTACTGAACCGAGGCATCCTTTTAGGGTTGCCAAAGTTGTTTTGTCTTGGACCGCCAAAACTTATTTCGGCAATGTAAAGCTGTGACGTAATGTTAAAAAGGAGAATCTGAAGGAGGTCCCAGAAGATTCCACGTCATTGGGCTTCTGAACGGAAAATAAATTATCTTATTTTTGAAGAAACAAAATGAATTTTTCCAGTCGATTGGAAGAAAGACTTCGAAAGCAGTCATAAAAAATAAACCAAAGTTAACTCGATAAAAATGAATAATAAAATTAGGAAAGCATTGGAGCAATCCGTCAGCATATCACTTCGGACAGATATTCCATTTTTCCGAGTCTGAACTATTCCCAGGGGACCACTTTGCACTATCAAGTATCCTCGAGTTTCTTGTTCCTAGAAAATCCAATCTCCCCCAACTCCTACAAAGTTGGATAATTGGCATTGCCTATTTTCTCCTGAGTGAATTCGTAATAAAATTTCTCCAGACTTTCTTTCTTTAGCAAAGTCAAATTTGCACGAATCCGAAAATGGAAACAAAAACATGACGTTAAGGCTGGGAGATGGACAGTTTGATTTGACAGTGCTTTTTAATTCCATTAAATTAATGTTTTTGTGGATGACTTTTGGCTTCCGGGTGTACGAACTTGATAGATTCTCAAGAATCCTGGAAATGTCAAAGAGGAAATTCTCAGGTCCGTCTGCTGAATAATACCACTTATTTATAAACCCTTTTCTCATCGACCAAGGTTAAACGGCACAATGGCCATTGACGTCTTGGATTATTTAATGTGGGAACTAATTTTTACCCGAAAACAAAAAATAGATTTGGCTCCAATGATAGAACTCATCTAAAAGTGTATTTTGGACAAGTGTGAGGGTAAATGAAGTTGTCGCCTACTTTTTTTATTCTGTTGTCGTTGAGAAATCTCGATGTTCCAGTGTTACTCCTAAATTGAATAACCACCGCCAACGATTTCCACCTCAAAAATGAGCACAAAAAGAAGGCGAGCAAAGTTTAAGATGACAACATGTGGAATCCAGGGAGTTTCCAGGCGATTGTGCCACCTAGTTGGAAAGTAACTGATCGATGTTAAAAAGTCAGTAAAGAGTAGAGTTGGATCCAAACCGTGAAATCCATCAGTAAAATTCAATAAAGGTTCAAAAATTAAAAAATTAGAGCACGAATTTCGTGTAGATGTTCCTAAGCCAATTAATCTTTTTCGAAAAACATCTACGCGGCTATTGAAACATTAATTCTGGCCCATTTCTGAATTTTGAGAGAAAGCTCCGAGATTGCCGTTGGCCGTGCAACTACACATTCTTTGTTATCCGTCATGTCTGTTATTCTCAGAATACTCTGGAAAACTGCTTTTCGAATGAGATGATTGAAAGTTGGACTTGATAAATACCTATAAAAATATTGAACAGACATTGCTCTTCCGAAGTAACACTCTAAATGTTACTGAAAAGTACAAATAACACAGAAAAAATGTTTGTATGCCTTAGAATTCGACATTAAACATAGTAGTGCAGCTCATATTTCTGCTCAAGCTTCATATGAATCATTACATCGTGTATAACAAACTGGATTTTTTATGGGATTCATAGGTTCTCCAATTAACGACAAACCGATATTAAAATATGATGCTATTTTCTGGTTGAACGTCTTTGATCTCAGCTTAAGATGCATCGTAGAAGTAGTACTAACTCATTTCTTCTTTTCGATGTATCCTTAATTTACAAACAAGACGACGTGAAATCAGCACATTCTTTTAATGTGCTAAATAAATTGTCGATGTAAGTTTGAATGGAAGTATGGTCATCGGTCATTTAATCGATCCACCCAATGCTACTCCTTACAGTATTGTTTCCAATTTTACTGTATTGTATTCAAATATGCATTTGAGGTCATTGTCAGCTTTGATAGGTCTGAACAGATGTATCATTTTTTCTTTTTCTTCCACTCATAACAAGGTAAGAACTAAATCTCTTAATAACTACTTCGATATTGGATTTTCATAGAGTCATTTGGATAATATATGAAATAATTGATTTTCTGATCCTCTGCTACACAACCTAATACCTCGGTGTGATCCTTTGTGACCAGTTTCTAGAAGTCAGTGTTGAACTATATTCAATGTATACGTTAATTTATGAAGTTCACGCTTATCTACCGGCTGTAATTTTAGTGATAGTGAGGTAAGAATATTCTGAGTTGAAGTCATATTAATTGTTAATCCTGCAACGAGTATTTTCGCAGGAAATTCTTCACGTTCTATGGGTCTGGGGAAATCAAGTTCTGGAACAAAATCGGCACAACTGTTCTAGCATCTCTTCAAATTAAGAGCTAATTGAAAAATGTATCTTTCATAATATCTTTTTGATTAGAGTTATATATGCTTTCGTTGAAGATGGAGATAACTGAGTCTATTTTAAACAATCAGATAATACATAGGCACGATGGGGAAATGATGTTTCGTTCTTTGACCGAAGTTAGGTACAAATATTCAACGTTTAAAATAACGAGATTTGGATAGGATTAAAATGTGGTTGTTTTAACTCCATTCGCTAATTGATAAACAAATTATCACTCATATGCAATAGAAAATATGATTTTTGTATTTATTTTTATTCTGCTTTTAGAGATTGTAATTAGTCAGATTGACTGTCAGTGCTACAATGCAGTATCAAACTCTTTGTCCCAAGTCCTAGAGGACTTTACTTTCTGTGGACCCCCATCCTCTTACAATGAGACTTTTGACAAAATGGGTAAAGATAGAAATGGAAAATTAAGCATCGATGAATTCATCGAGTACTGCTTTCTTCCGTTTCAAGGCTATCTTTTCTGTCTCTACGATTCGAACGAAGATAAGAAAGTGAATATGATGGATTTCCAATAAAGTTTTGTTATCTTCAGTGTCAATAGGGAGTTAGATCATTTTCTTTTTAAAAATCATTAAAAATATCTTAAAATCACTCTATTTTAATTGAAATAAAAAACATATGGTTACTAGGATTTTTTCAGACGAGAACTTTACTAATATCACTATATTTTACTGCATTCGTGGTTTTCCTTTAGTCTTGAACTTCCAATCATGAACACTAATTGATTTATCGAAAAATTTAACAAAGTTAAATTTATTTTAATAAATAATCAGATTTTAAAACAATTCCTGTAGGCAATGCAATCTCGCCCAGACATTATGAACAGCAGTGTGATGGTAATTAGGAGTCATTTCCCTGTTAAAAGTAACTCCTAGAAGTTGATTTAAAGTTTTTATTACTCCCTTAAAATACAGTAGTTCCATCGATTCTCTTCGTTGTCATGCCATCTTTTCTTATTGTAGTTCCCATGCTTTGCAAAGGATTCAGATTCGGCATGCAGTTTGTGAAGGGCCATGGCATCTTCTTTCTCACCCAGGAGCTGAAGATGAATAACAACATTGAATTACAGACTGAATTGAGGATATTGAAAAGAGTCTTGAAGAAGCTCCCAATTAGAGTCCTTGGAGGAGATACGTAATTGAAGAACACCATGGCAGAGAAAGGGATGAAGTTGGTGAAGCAAATGATGAAGAGCCTCGTCTTCATCCTTGCGTCACCCGACTGCCAAGCGAGAGATGCTGAAAACTAGTCGCTATCGTCTATTAGACCAGACACATTACACCATACCGTTTTTCTGTATACATACTCCCTTGAATAAGTATCCCAGAGCTATACTGTAGACGAGGGCGCAAAAACCCATGGTACTCAGATAGAGAATCAAGTTGGCTCTCAGTAGATCGTCTGCACCGAATTTAGTTCTATCAATTCTGCCGAATTCCACGTTCAGGATGTCATGGCCGAAATTGGCCAAGTCATCTGAAGGGATTCCCAAGGTGATGTAAAAGTCCAGACCCCATCCAATCAGCCAAGCAGAGACAGCAAAAATTGTGAGATTTCTGAAAGGGACAATGATGAATCGAACAGTACATTGAAAGTGATTTAAGTATTCGATCTTGATCTCGGCATCAACGATTTCAGCATTTCTGATAGCTTGTAATGATTTTCAGGTACTTTTAATTCTTTGCGTTCTAATATTGTTAATGCCTCTTTTTCTACGAATGGACTTACTTTCTGGACCATGAATCATGACGAGCTAGTGGAAAAACAATTGAATGAGATCTGTTGATGGCAATAAGGATATAATGCAGGGTTTCTGGATACCAGGATGCTCGAAGAATAAGGGATTCTACTTTGTGTGGTAATCCCGTGGTCTTCTGAAGTATTATTTCCACAGAAAGCCAGACTAGTTGACTGGTTGTCAGGACCTCGGCGATGTTCTGGAAATTACCAAATTAAACCTGTAAATTCCGCCCCCCAAACCTGACTAAATATCAGCAGAAATTGTTCACTCTTTTTCAGCAGTCTGAAGACAGCGATCAGGACTGAAAACTCAAAGTAAAGGGCCAAGGAAGACACGACGAAGAAAACTGAGCCGAAAACTTTGAGAAGAGTTTCATCTGGAGAGTCGTCCATGGTTAGAAATAAGGAATTTGGCTGAGGGAATAAGAAGAGATAGATTGGCAGCTGAAATTTTTAAGTTGAGGAAGAACCTACTTTAGTTAGTTTCGCGATTCTACCATATTCCAAATTTCCCCCACTAATCCTTTAAAGGAAAACTTCAAAGGCTTTTAATAAATTCATCAATCTCTTTTTTCAATCTAGGAGCGAGATGTAAAGTGGAAAAGATACAAGAGCAACTACTGAATCAGGAGTAATTTGTAGAATTTGTGACGTCAACCTGGGAAAGTTGTAATTAGGAAATGACAGCACAATGGGCTTTTTCAACATCAGGAGCAATGATATCAGGCAAAAATTAAGTTCTTTAATGAACTTGGGAAACATTCTCACCATAATATTGATCTATTTCAAACAGATTCATTCCCATATGATTCACGCTGTAAAATCAGAAAGTGCAAGCACTTCTCAAATAATTCGAAGGTTGTAGTCGACTGTAATATAAGTATTTACTCAAAAGTCATTATTTAATTTGTAACATATTTGAAAAAGTTACGTTTTGAAACCGTAACAACTTGATAGAAAATAAATGAGCCCTAATAATTCTTATTATGACTAGACCTTATCGTGTCATTCCTAACTAAAAGACTACAAAGAACTCCTGTATTTTAATAGCAGAAAAACCACTTTTAAAATAAATTAAACGAAGTTAGTAATGAAACACCAATAGGTAAAGACTGTCTATGAAGAGCTTTCTTTGAAAGGAAAATTTCTTTCAAAATTATTCCCAATTTTGTAGTTTCCAATTTTGACTGAAACGGTAAAATTAAATATTAAAAAAGAACTATCAAGGTCTATTCAGTATCCACGAGGCTATTGCGTTTTTAAAGACAACTTTTTTGAAGAACGTGTAGTTCATTAAATTTAAAAACTCCTTTTTCAGGTGAAACATATGTAATTTCATTAGAATTTTTGCACATTTCAGCAAAAAAATCAAAAGTTGGGTTGCACCTAAAGTTTCAGAATAATTTCTCCATAACACTATTTAATGTTAAAAGATCATTAAAACACAAAGTGAAAATTACAGTACCCAAGAGATAAAATCACTTCATACTAGAGAAATGAACATTAATCAGAAAGTTTAGGTAAATTACATTCTGTGAATTTATTTCAAGAGCAAAAATCAAATTATCATATATAAACATCATATGAAAACTGCTGAAATTTGATTTCGAAAACATTATAATTCAGCAAATTATTATTTTTTATTTGAATCCAGTAGCCCTTACCCTGTTCGATATTGAAAATCATAAAATTGAGTTATTTTTGAAGAAAATTTCTTCTGACAAAGATTTCTTTTTATGTCAAGCAATTTCCGACCTTTGGTGCCATGTTCCAAGGATCATTTAACACATTTTTAAAGATGACAAAAACCCTCCATTTCAGGACATTCAGTTTGTAGTATCTTTTAATCATGAACAATAACAAGATTATCTGGATGTAATAAAAGATAAAAATTTATGTAGTATCCACTAAAACAAAATGAATTCAATCTAATATCTTGGGGTTGTAAAGTGAATTTCTATTACTCGTGACTGTTTCAAATATTTCATTCAATTCTCAAATTTGTAACTTCTGAAATCATTTTTCCCAACTCTTCATTGATCTGTGCCATACAATCAGTGAGCTTCTTCTGGATTTCATCAGCAACAGCTTTCTTTTTGCTAGATTTCTCATTGGTTTTGTAAAGAATTATCTTTTTATTTTCTTTGACTATCTTCCACCAATTCCGGAGTTCATCTTTTGTGGGAGTGTGAACTTGGCTGACATCGGAAGCACTGTGGCTGGATTTCGAGGGAGATGGCACGGATGAGAAGCTGAGAGTCAGCTGAGAGAGACTGGTACTGGAACTATTGAACGATCTTTGGGTATTAGATTCGTTGAGCGTTGGCGCGGTCTAGTGGTGAAACAAAGAATGATCATTATTTTAACTTAGAAAATATACAACTTACAGCAAGATCAAGCCCAATTTCGTGGATATCGAGCAAGAAGCTATTGTCCTGATTCTTCGTCTTTCTAGATCCAGAATTGGAGAGAATCCATTTCTGTTCATTGAAAGATTCAAGTGAGGTGTTTCCGCTAGTATGAGAGTGGACGTTTGAGAGAGGGATATTCTCTTCGTGATTCAGAACATCCCCAAGAAAATCGTCATGAAAGCTGTTAGGATGAATCCAAGCGTCTCCAGAAGCCATACTGGTTGGAAAAAATAAAACTAATAGATGTTGAAATACTGCTGATCATCATTTAGAAAATTTGCATACTCTTCAAACATTTATAATTCGTGTAAAATGTGTTATTCATAGGAAAAACCAGTTTCTGCTTTCTCTGGAATTATTTGAAACCAATTGTCATCAAATCAAAGGGGGCACAAAATATATTGTAGTATCTTCGGGAAGTTCTTATTGACACTAAAATACAGATAATTAATTAGATTAGTTCTGTGTGCAAGTAGAGAGAGAAAATGATATAAAAGACTCCCGCATAGAAATCAAATCATTGTACTTTTTTCTCAGTTCTCATGTCATCTTTCAAACTCGAGTATTTTCCCAGCCGCTACTTCGGGGAACCGGCTAGACTTCTTCTCCACTACGTTGGACAGAAATTTGAGGATCACAGAACCGATAGAGAAAAAGAATGGGACACGAGGAAGGAAACCACTCCTTTCGGCACTATTCCTGTCTTGACTGTTGATGGAGTCCAGATTGGACAGAGTTCTGCCATCTACCACTACCTCGCGAGAAGATTCGGATTGGAGGGGAAAGGTGAACTTGAAATCGCCACCGTCAATGCTCTGGGAGATTACCTGAAAGACTTTATGAATGCCAACTTGCCCTATGTGATCGCGTCCTTCAGACAACCGGATGATGTGGTAATTTCTTATGCAAAAAATAAACTACGGCTCTTTAGTGGATAATATTTAGAAAATCTAAAAATAACTCTTCTCAGAATTTGTCCAAACGATTTATTTCAATTTTGACCGGGGATTATCAATTTATCTTTTCAGGAAAGATTGAAGACCGAAGTGCTTGTCCCGAACCTCCACAAATACTTGCCGAAATTCGTGTCCCTTCTCAAAGCATCCAAGTCGGACTTCTTCGCTGACAGCGGACTCACCTGGGTCGACTTCGCTATTTCCGAATACTTCGACAGCATGTCCAAGGCTGCTCCAGAGGTCACAGGAAAATACACTGAGCTCCAAGAGCACTCCAAAAGAGTTCACAGTCTTCCCCAGCTTCAGAGCTACTTGAGTTCTCGTCCAGTTACCCCTTGGTGAATTCTGGAGAGAGTTTATTGAAACCATATAAAAGCCTAAGTAGTTTAACATGAAAGAAGAAACAAATTTTAAAGCAACAGACGAAGTTCTCCGACTTTGGTCTCGACGCGAACGATAAACTCGCTTCTGTTTTTAATTGCCTTTAGATTTGTTTTGGTGTTGTTCTTATCTATAGAAAATAAAGTGCACCGAACTCGGAAAATATAAGAAAGAGTAGAGAAAAACGTGCAGAAGCTATCAAAATAATATTAGGGGAAGTGAGGCCGTTATTCGTGTCGGGATCAAGTTCAACAATCCAATCTGTCTCTTTAATTCGTATTTAATATAACTCTAGTTCCGTCGACTTTCGTCGGTTCTACATCGGCTTGTTTGGGTGGGATTCCTCTCTTGATCTTGTGGGGAATTGGCTTTTTGACCATCTGGATACATTCAGGGATCGGGCAAACACTGGAAGGATTACAATTAGTTATGTGATAAGAAAATTAATTTTGATCGTTGGAGGAGTTTCTGAAAGTAAGGAACGCTCACCTGTAGCAGAGAGTGCATCCAGTACAATCATCAGTGACATGGGGGAAGTGAGTTACGGGATCAAAAGTGATGGCCTGGTATCCACTGTCATTACAAGTCAGATAGCACTTGCCGCAGTTTATACAGAGATCCTGGAATTTTTATGTCAGTTATAACTGTCTGGAAGTTAATGTCTTACGTCATCAATCAGAGCGACTTTCTGTTGTTTGTTGTCGAGTTCGTTGTAGGATCCAACTTCATTTAATGCCTCTCCAATGACATCTTTGACTGTGAAAACTTTCTTGGCTTCGTTCGCAGGGCGAGTTGCGAATTCCACGCTGCTTTTGTCGAGAAGATCAATTGTGGCGAGTTTTTCCCTGACCAACTTTTGTTTTTGATCGCGGAATTTACCAAAGTTAGGCAAGTGCTGTAAATAGTTTAGAAGTAAGACCTCGTTTGACTGTATTTGTGCTTAAAAATCTTACTGTATCAGTAACTGCCAACGGCTTGCCCAGTTGGTGTTTCTGGACCGGAGGCGACTGTCCATCCCAGTTCTTCAGAGATTCCACTCCTTTCAGATAGAGAAGAGCCTTCAGACCGGTACAGTAATCTTGGATCACTGTGAAGTCCTGATTCTGGACGGCCGAGCAGACTTGGAGAACAGAGGCTCCAGCTTGAAGGAATTGGAGACCTGTTTCCGCACTTTCGATTCCTCCAGTGGCGAGAATAGGAAACCCTGGAAGGGCGTTACCGATGGCAGAAACTGCTCTCAGGGCAATTGGTCGGATCGCATTTCCACTGACTCCACCGTAAGTTGTCCTGAAAGTTTTATACTTATGTTAATTAATGATAGCAAGTTTACCGTTTCTCGGCTCCGATGCTTGGCCAGGCCGAGCCATCTGCCTTCAGATGCATCAGACCAGATACAGTATTTGTTGCTGTGACTCCGTCAGCTCCACCCTCCTTGGCGGCACTGGCGATCTTCCGGATATCAGTGATATTCGGGGTCATTTTAGCAAAGAAGGGGATCTTGACCGCGGATCTAACCCACTCGCAAATTGACTTGACCATATAGGGATCCTGACCGCAGGCCAGCCCCATCCCTCTCTCACCCATGCCGTGGGGGCAGGAGAGATTCAGTTCGAGGGCATCTGCTCCAGCTTCTTCCGAGCGTCTTGCAAGC
Organism: Halicephalobus sp. NKZ332; assembly: GCA_009761265.1. Lineage (NCBI taxonomy): Eukaryota > Metazoa > Nematoda > Chromadorea > Rhabditida > Panagrolaimidae > Halicephalobus > Halicephalobus sp. NKZ332. The sequence continues at coordinate 11,679 of VOSG01000475.1, read as the reverse complement.
TCGATCCAGTCATCCTGGAAATTGTGATTTTTCCAAGGCTGTGTATTTCTGAACGAACCTTATTGAAGCTGCACATGATGGAAGCAATGACGATTTTGGTTGGGAAGTCCTTCTTCAGTTCTTGGACACAAGTAAGCCAGTACTCAGCTGTTTTTTCGGAAATCAATTCGATGTTCAAGAAGGAGCCTTGGCCCGGTCCGTATATGGGTCCACTGGTCGTTCCTCTGACGATTCTGGGGGAGACATTGGTCACGAGGTCCTGGAATAAAAGTAATTTTTGATTTGCCAATCTATGGAATTTTGATGTCTTAAGAATATTGATTACTAGTGTTTCGCTATCTCAGGAACTTTAAAGAATTCGAAAAATCACATTTCTGGAAATACCTTCTGTTCCCAGAAGACTATCGTGTAATTACCATCAAGTGGAAACGGATCTTCCACATGAATGTGCAGAACTTTGTCTACTCACCTTGTCCAATCCAAAGGTCTTTGTCAAAACAAATCCCCAGCCCTGTTCAAACGCTCTCCTGCACATAGCCCCAGAAGTAGTAGGTGGAGCGGAGGCCAATCCGAACGGATTCTCGAACTTGATTCCACACATATCAACGCTAAGATCCACTTGGTCGATCTCAGTCATGAAGAGCGGCATCATAGGGGTCTCTGGGACGGTGAATCCTCCTTGTTGCTGAAGATACTTGTGGATGTACCAGGCTGCTGTCTTGCCGTCATTCACAGACTCCACAGTAGTCTCAGCGACTCCACCAACATCTCCTCCGACGAACACCCAGGACTCCGAGGTCCCCTGGGTTCCCTTGTTGACCTCGGGAAGTCCCCACTTGTTCAGCTTGATCGGGGAGAGGGCGGAGACGATGTTTGCGTCCATGAGAGTGGAGCCAAAGGCACTGATCACCCAGTCGGCCTTGAGGGTCAGGGTCTGTTCCTCGTCGTCGTACCAATTGCCTTCCAGATCTTGTTCTGTTTTTGTGAACTCCATCGAGACGATTCTGCCGTCTTTGAGATTGATCTTCTTAGGGGACATGAAGGGCATGAATTCACACTTTTCTTCTCTGGCTGCCTCCATCTAGAAATCCGGATTTCAACTATTGTTCGATACTAAACGAAATAACAGCTAAACTTCGAGAAAAGAACACAAAACTGTGGAGTGTCCGTTGAATCAAAGTGTTTTTGAACTTAGCCTTTTCTCGGGGTCTCTACATTAAGGTTAGTCGAAAGATTTGAAATTGCTTACCTCTTCGGGAACAGCTCTGATGCTGGTGAATCCCTTTCTGAAGACTACAGTAACTCTGCTAGCTCCACACCGGAGAGCGGAGGTGGCGCAATCGAAGGCTGTGTCTCCTGCTCCGAGGACAATCACTCGTCCTGGTAGCTTGGGGAGTTGGGACTTCTTGCATCCACACATTCCTAAAGAACAATTGTGAAGAGTGAAAAGGTCTGACTACACCAAGTGTTCGTGGAACCGTCCCTACCTGGTTTGCTGGCCTTTGCAACAAGAGGCAAGTAGTCTTTCGAGGTGTAGAACCCATTCTCGATTCCAAGTCCTGCAAAGATGCCGACCTTCTTGGGCTCCGGCATCCCGATTCCAACGAAGACAGCTTTGTTGCCATCTGCTTTCAGCTTCTCGAGGGTGATGTCGTCTTTGTGGAGGGAGCGACCTGTTTCGATCTGAAATTACAACTGGCTTCGAGAAAAAGCGATCGTGTGGATCCAACCTTGACTCCGACGTCTCTGGCCAGCTGGATTTCGAAGTCGACCACATTGTAGGGAAGACGGAACTGAGGGATTTCGGACGAGCTGGAAACGCCAAGTTTCGAGTCAAACCACATGGAAATATCAACTACAAAAAAGAAACTCTATGTCTGATCCCTAGAGGACACTGCACTTTTGTTAGAATTTTTTGACGCTCGTTTCGGCACGGTTGGCCGTAACAAGTAACACGAATCCTGGCTTGCTATTGCGCTATTTTTGACTCAGCAAGATTATTGACGAGAATCGAGAGAGCTTCGAATAGCGCTAGGAACTGAACTCAAGGCCGTCGGCTGGAAAACGTGCTTCCCAACCACTGAACTATATAAGAAACTAAGCGGGATCGTTGGAAAAAGCAGGGTGAATAGAATAAATAAAGTTATTTGGCCATCAAAGGTCGCTGGCAGCTATGGATCCTTACGGATAACGGAACCGCATTTCTGTTGCCTACCTCAATCCTCCGATGAAGTCCTGCTTTTCGTAAATGGTCAGGTCGGTGTAGCCGAGTCTGGCCAAGAAGGAAGCACAGGAGATCGACGCAGGACCGCAGCCCAAGAGGGCGATTTTCGACTGGTGGACGGAATTCCTGCTCTTGACGACCTCTGGATCAACGATCTGCTTGATGTTCATCTTCATGAAGGTCTCGGTGGCGAACTGCTGGAGGCCGCCGATGTTGATGGGGCCCTCCTCGCTGCCGTACAGGTTGCAGGACCCGACACAGAGGTCAGAGGTGGGGCAGATCATCCCGCAAGTCAGTCCCAGAGGGTTGTCGCTCAAGATCTGCTTGGCAGCTCCATAGTAGTTCTGCAAAAGTACGTCTCTTATTTTAAACTTGGTGGCTTTGTCGGTTCTCGGCGGACACGATTTGGACCACCGGGTACTGTCAATCTATTTAATTAAGCTGGGAGGACACCGTGCTTGTTATTCATGTTCCATTAGAGAAACAATGACAGAAGCTGTGTAAACCACGTAGTTTTCCTTTTCAAGAGCGTGCGGACTGACTTTAGTGGCCGGACCTTGACGCACAGTCGACGCCGCTGCTATGGCCGAGTGGTTAAGGCGTCAGACTTGAAATCTGATGGGTTCATCCCGCGTAGGTTCAAATCCTGCTGGCAGCGAATTCTTTTTTTTTTGCACGTAATCACCGCGACACCCAATTAGCAAGCAACATGCTAACCCCGAAGGATTGTCGGCCGACTTTTGGTCTTTCTCCGACAAGAACCGCGCGCCGAACGGAAAGGCCCTACCTTGTTAGCGATGGAAGTGATGAAAGTCTTGATATCCAGCTGAGTGGGACAGCTCTTCTGGCACGGGGCATCGGTGCACTTCAGGCAGCGGGTGGCTTCTCTCAGAGCTCCTCGCTCGCTCAGGGTGGTGTGTTTTATGTCGCGGAAGTCGTTCTCGTAGTGGCTCGAGCAGCTCTGAAAGGAAAGTTCGAAATTGACTGGGATCGAGGATCGCTCACCGTGCAGGACTTGTCGGAGTTCCTCTTCCAGTTGTGCTTATCCACCTTGGTGACGGCAGTCGGACGGAAGTTTGTGTGGGTGTTCACCCGGGAATTCAAGGCGAGAACATTCTGAAAACCGATGTTATTTCTGGACCTGTGACTGAGTGAATGCTTAAAAGCAGGGCGTGGGATTCTCTCACCTCAATGTCCGGCGGCTCTTGACTGTACTTGATTCCGGGAGGGGCCATCTTTCGCAATCTGCAATTGTTTAAGTAGATCTGGTTCTACTGTTCTCGACACGAACGATAGGTTCACTCCTTTTGAACAATCGGTAATTCCCGAACAATTTCTCGAATTCCTACGTTCTCCAAAGGCCACATACTCACTAATACAAAAGGATCAAAAATACTCAGAAATCACTAGAAATGCTACATGGTGGATGGGTCTTTCCGTGTTACGATCAAGGCGAAATAATGTGGTCTGTTTCTTTTATATCAGTAATCGAAATAAAATAAAAACAAGATAAATCAGTACTGATGGGGTGACAACAACTTCTGAAACACGTCCACCAGACACTTCCAGTTTCGAATTGTTTCCCAATTCGCTGTCGCTCAGTTTTATCGAATTGGCCATGGAGAAAAGCACCAAGAATCAATCGACAGGCTAACAACGATCGATAATTAGATTATATCACGAGGAAATCTGTTCGTCTGACCTCTATCGTGAAACCAATCGATGAACATGAACTATTGCCATATAAAGGGTGGTGTTGAAAATAAGTCACTTGAATTCTCAAAAAATCGAAACTTTCTACCGATCTTTGGTCGGAAAATTACAATGATCATCGGGCTGCAAAAAAAGCGTCTATTTTCTATAGAATAACTGTCTGATTTTTTCTGTTCGATCAATCAGGGACCGATTAGGAGGGGAGGAAGAAAAGTGATAGGAAACGACTAAAAAGAATAAAGAGCACGCGGTACTGTGACAAGGGCAAAGGGCGATAGACATTTAATTTAGGGAAGGGATAATTTATTTATAAAAACCGAAGAGTGTTGACAACTGGAAGCAGTGATTAGACAAGTGAATTGTGAGCATTATTATGTACAGAATAACTCATGCTTTTGAAGAAAGCAATCTTGATCTTTCAAAATGAGAACATTAATTAAGATACAACTATGGAGATTTGAGACGGGGAACAGCGAAAACAGATTATTTTTTACGGACCAAATAAATGATAATCAATGCAAATGTTATCGACTAGAGAAGTACATGAATGTGGGTAGGGTGGTGAATCCAACTGTTCGCAGCACTCAACCGCGACTTCAGACTGCACTGAGACTCTCACATGAAATAACCTTCGACATGATGTTAATTGATGGCTTCCAGTTTTGACGTTCCCCAGAATATCAAAAGTTGTCAAACCATCAAACTACTGAACCTCAGATTTCTTGATGCATTCGGCGCTTTCTAGTCTATACAACTAGATTCGACTACAAAAAACCCCACTGTTCTATAATAAAATAGTTCCATTGATAACAATTTTCGTATCGAGAACAAAGATAATAGACTTTCCTTTCCTATTTTATCATGATTCTTTAGAACTAATAAGGTTTGACAGTTCTGAGTAAATTACAGAAGCACCTTTGCTCCTAAAATTGAATGAAGTTACTAGATTTCGTCGAGAAAGACATGAGAACTACTTCTTCTTCCAGGAGGATCCAGAGACGGTAATCTGTATCATGTATTTTTGTCGAGATTCAGGTTCTCATGACAAGCGATCGTAAAAATTGTAAAATGCAGCATGAAAAAGCTCGGATGTAAATTTTAAGTTAATTGCCAGGAACATTACTGTAATGAAAATAATTTCATTGTTTTGTATATTTTATTCGGACAATGGATTTTTTTACAATGTGATGAAATCGTAGGATATTTATCTCTCAAGGTACTTCTTATTTTGAAGTCGCAACACACTCAGATAACCCGTCTCCAGAGAGCTCTTTGCCAATCACTTTCATTTCCCATGTCCAACCAATGTGATCGCCAAAATGATAGCGATCGCGATGAGGATCACAAGGACCGCAATAACTATTGTGATTACACAAATTTTCTTTCTCATTGCTGACTTTTTGTGTTGGACTGCAGTTCTCAGTTGAGTCCTTCCCGTCTGGGTGAATTCATGAGCGTGATCGACATTAGTTTCAATGTGGTTCACCAAGTCGCCCTGAAGAAAAAGTCAAAAATGCACACACAGGATAAACACCTACTTGTTGATGAACGAGTTCAAAAATATCCTCGAAAATCTCCTGCAATTCGCTGATGCTCTGTTCAATCTGCAGTATTTCGTTGTGTCTGTTCGTGGCGTCCTCTAGTGCCATCCTTCCCTCCACACTTATCGGGTTTATCTGTCTGTAGAAGACGTCGGTGATCTTGGATTCCAGCATCTGATCGATCTCTGGCTCGGTGATTTCGGTTCCGGTCATTTCGAGGTGACGTTTCACTCGTTCTGGAACAATAGTTTTTTTATGTTTTTTCATATCCCACATCTGACATTAGGCCAGATCATTGAAAATAATTACACCCATGATTTCCCAGATTAAACGACAAACTAAATTTCTATCCGGAACCCAGAAATAATCTTTTGAATTCGTCATGCAGTGCGTCAAGTATATTTCGCAAATTGTAATGTTCTATATTTTAGTGCATATTAGATTAAATTCAATACCATTCGTCAACTACGTCAAATAGATTGTAATTTCCTTCTATCGATTTAGAAAATCTAAAGGATACCGCATTTTTCAACTATTCCACTGCCCACGTGAATTTCTTTTTACTTGTTCTCGATCGACTCGATATAGCAATTTTTGTGCACTAAAAGTGGTCTTTTTGTATCAACAAAATAGAGTAAGCCAGAAAATCAATAAACCGAAAGTGCTTGGTCTTTAGAACCGATACAAAGTTCAAAAGATTTACAATCTTTGGTGGAAATAATTTTGAAGTCGACCAAATATACTGAACAAATAATCTTATTTTTTTAAATGTTTGAAACATTTGCAGTAACTGTATCAAAGAGAACATTGATTTTTGTAAGTACCCTAAGATTACTTCTCCAGAAACCATCAGTTTGAACTTACTCGAAACTCTGCTTTTATACTCGACTTGGGTCTGATTGAACAACATCATCATGTCGTTCAGCTGACTCCTGAGCCTCTCGCACTGATTCTTCCTGATTCTCAGCTGAGCACTGGTTCTGTAGGTCTCGGACCCACTGGCCTCGTCCCTCTGCAGATCTGCCTCGATCTGCTTCACTCTTGGTCTCAGACTTCTGATGTGCTTCTTGATGTCATCCATCAGATCCTCCAACTCCCTCTTTTCCACTGAGCCCACGACCGTCTGACTGAGGACCATTGTCTGTTTCGATTGTAAATTTTGGATTCTTCGTTGGAGTACATCTAGAGACTCTCTCATTTCGTTTACGTGGATCAGGAACTGCTCAGCCGGGGTATGGGAATCGTAAATGACGGACGAAGGATCCATCTGCACCACTGCGTTGTTACCATAAGAACGACTCTGGAAGTATTTAAAATTAACATCAAGAGCCATGGTTTTTGAGGAATAAAACAAAAACGAGAAGTCTAATATAGCTTACCTGAAGTTCATTGAGTCTATCTCGCATGTTTTCTGATTAAAAGAATGCTAAAACCTCAACATCTTCAGTGAATTCGTTGTGTTTTTTGTTAAAGTAAAAATCCACGAAACTCGCGATAATAAAAGACAAAAGATATTTCGAAAAAATCCCTAAAGAAGAAACCTTTTCTTCAGAGGGTAATATCAAAATTCGAACTTTGAGAAAACAATAATTTTTCAAATATTAGATTGTTCCGTAAAGTAAATTTTAACTCCACAACTTTCGAAATCAATCCAAACGATGAGTTGAACTCAAAAAAAAGAGATTACGAGAATCAACCAAGTACTTGTTAGATTGAGTAGATATAGTGTTCAATGTTCTTCCCGAGATTGTATAAAAATACCCAGCATTCTTCATCTCACCCAACATCCCCGTGAAGATACAAAACATGAAATAACCTGTCCGGACAAGATCAAAGTAAACTAACATCCTCACAAAAAAGAAAAATAAAGAAAGTGAACTCAATCACACAATAAAAAGTCGCAGATGTTTGAACTTGAATCGCACATTATCAAATTTCCTATCCTGGAATAAGTCTTAACAACAACACAAATTGCGCTATGTATCACCTGGGATAAGTATCGAAAATAGTATCGAACAAAGGAACAAATAACTGGGTTCTCCATGGAAAATCGAATGAGAACTGTTGCAGGGGAGCGCGAAGGAGAGCAAGCAAACACACTTTCTCGATTCCTTGGAGGTTTATTTTTCCTCCAGTGTGACTTTTAACATTGTTTGGGGAACGAAGGAAAGGTCGAACATATACAAACTGCTGAAGCAAAGTCGAGACTGTAAAAGAGCTGTGATATTTGGGAAACTGGGAAATTAACAATCATTCGAAATTCAACTCCTCTAGAGCAATTCAAGTCAAGTTCAAACAACTAATTAATATCTTATGGCAACTATGGAAAATTAAACCTGTAATGTGACGAAATAGATAGTCCAATATTATTGAAGAGTTTTCAGGAATGAAAAGGAATTCCTCCCCAAAAATAAAAAGTTATATATACATTATCAGCATCAAGTGGAATGAGTCACCAGAGAAAGTCCACGTTAGAACTAAAAGAACACACTTTCACGTCACCTCAGAGGAAACAAACATAAAAGAAATACCATGTCAAGTGGGTAGAATCCAACTGATAATGACACAATTTTTGGGATTTATATAAAAATGAACACGCATTTCCGAGTCCAAGTAACCGATCTCGCCTCCGTCCACGACTCGTCACTTCTGTCGTCAAGGGAATTTTTGAAATGACAACAGGGCAATTTCTTTCAAAACCACAGCGTGCAACCGCAGTTATGAAATCTGCTCGAAACCAAAAAAGGAAGGAGACCTGTTCGCTCAAAATTCGTATTACTCTATTTGGTCAGCGAGAGAGTGAGGGTGCATGGATTTTCCGAGTGCCGGCTAGATGGACAGACATTCAGGTGCTCTTTGTTTGGACGGATTTGAAGGGAAATGTGAGTGGATCTCAGGTGATACAAACGGAACTAAAGCGTTGGTAAACATAGGATTTTCAACTGAGTGATTGTTGTCACCTCAGTTGAAGCTGTAATATTCCACCGAACCGAGCAGTCTGGATTCTGGGTCACTTTCAATCGCAAGTTGATGCAAATATGTGGAGTTACGTAACGTCAGGGATGGAATTATCCTTGTGATTTGTCCACAATCTCCCTGATGTATCTCTTTTTTTCACTCACAGCTTCTTTTATGAACAGAAATGTTGCTGAAACGAGATAAAAATAAAATCGTCTTTCTTTCAGCTATCCAAGGAAAAGGAGTTTTGAATAGTTCTTGAAGATCTCTGGATCAGAGGAAAAGATCTAAAGTAGTTACGAAAGACTGCGAAATTGCTATCGAGAGCATTGAGAAGAACACTATTCATGTCTATTGCTTAAGGTTTTTAGAGGTTACTAATTTTGTTTTCTATAACCGAATTCATCTATATTATTTCCGACAGCTTCCCTTTTACGAATGTAACCATTACTGTAGATTATCAGCGATTACCCGGGATACAAACTGATAGCGCTCTTCAGAAGAGATGAACCGAATCATGATCATACTCAATGCAATTCTCTAATGCAAAAATCGGGCGTAAAACTGATTGATGTTTTTATCGCGATACCGAATGACTCGGGAATTTGGAGAAAAGATCAGCTCCGAGTTTTAATGAGCGAATATTCTTTGCAAAGTGAATAAAAAAGGAAATGATGAGATCCTGTCCTTTATCGCAGAGGTTATGTTTTTACTGTATTAGCTTTAGCTCTCTACACTATTAGTTCCCAAGCGGTCAGAATAAAAAAGAAATATGGAACTATCTAGAACCATCGGTGGAGTGTCCTAAGAAATTCATCAACTAGAGATTTTTACGATTCCGTAATTCTATCAGATGAATTTAGTGCGATGTATTTTTCCAATTTTCCCGATCATAGATGACTGATTGTATTGAGTTGCTGACTAGTCTACATTTATTTCAACATTTTATAAATAAGGAGAAGTTTAGATACGACGATGTCTGTATTCGCCAGCTCCATTACCGCCAGAAACACCGCTATCGCTACCACGGCCTCCGTGACGACCACCTCCGTTTCTGGATGGGCAAGGACAGTATTCGGCGTCAGCTCCGGGTTCTCCGGCTTCTCCTTCGCATCCTTCTTCTCCGTCGGGTCCCATAGGTCCTTGAGGGCCAGAGGGACCAACATGTCCTGGGGGTCCGGGCTTGCCTTTCTCTCCGTCCTTTCCGGGTGGTCCCTGGTCACCTTCGTCTCCAGCATCACCTCTAGGTCCTCGAGGACCCTTGTGGGAGACGATAGCCTCAGCATCCAAGCCCTTCTCTCCGGCAGTACCAGGAGTGCCTCTGTCTCCTTCCGGTCCTTCAGGGCCTTCATTTCCTGGAAAAACGGAAAATTACAGTTCTACTAAATCCGACAAACCAGGAAGGCCGGGGAATCCATCTTGACCAGGGAATCCGTGCAATCCTTTGGGTCCGCGCATTCCTCTGATTCCAGGTCTTCCAGCATTTCCAGGAGGACCAGCGGGTCCTAAAAACGATCGTGATTATTATTTTCAAACAGAAGAGAACAAACCAGGAGGACAGGTGAAGCAGCCCTGGGGAGGCTCGTTGTGGATGTCCTCAGCATCTTTGCCAGCAATTCCAGCCAATCCAGGGAGTCCGTCCAACCCGGCGAGTCCGGCTTCTCCAGGAGATCCAGCAGGTCCTTCGGGACAAGTGTTCTCGCTCTTGCACTGACATTTGTTGGAGGCTGATCCGAGACTCGGCCCTCCTCCGTTTCCGGGGAATCCAGGTCCGCTGGAAGCTCCGTATCCTCCGTACTGTCTTCTGACTCTGTTGGATGGGGTTGCAGCTCCCATCTTGACCATGTCAGTCCACAAATCGTCAGAAAGAACCTTGAAGGAATCCATTTCGGCGTCTAACTCGGCCCAGATGGACTGGACATCATTGTAGATAACGGCAATCGCGTACAGACACGCGACCAGTGTCAATCCAGAAAAGGAAATAGCTCCGACTGTTGCCTTGTTCACCGACATCCTGTTGGATCCAAGTGCATATCTGTTCCGAAGCTCGGATTCCTTTTATAAGACGAAAGGAGGAGGTACCCGAGATCCATAAAACAGCTGTACTGGTTCTCGGGAAGGAAATTGCAAAAAAATAACTTAAAGTAGAAAGCGAATACGGGATTCTAATTCGATGATCCTGTCTTTGGAATTTTGATTTGTCAGATTGGATTGGGTTTAATTTGAAACACTTGATTTTAATTTGTTTATGAGAAACGGATTCAGGATGCTGGGTTTTTGTATCGTTGATTTCGATTTCGGAAGTTTTCCAAACAACTTGGGTCACGAATCTGAGGACTGCAACTGATTTTAATCTGTCCTATATTTGCAGAAATGGGACATGTCGTGAGGTCTTGTCTGATCTTGTCCCCCGTCAAAATTTATTTGCATCAATCACAAATCATTGTTCTTCAAAAGTCATCCCTAACGATAATTCGCCGTATTTATATTGTTAAAAATTGTATTTCATCAATTTTTCTCCTGATAGAAGTATTCACGGACTCGAGATGTGTTCAAATGCTACTCCGAGAGTAATCCAATTTCATTAACTGTCCTTTACAAATCAACTAATCCGTGAAATTCGCAATTTTTTAATCCTGTTTTTTATGCTCCTGATCACTTTCTCAAAGAACCGATCCGACAGCTGTAATTGACGGAAAAAGTATATTCGATTACAAAGAGCCAATTTGATTGGTTAAATTAGTGCAGAAAAGAACGCCTTCGAAGCAGATTTGTAAAGTTTCAAACAAGCAAAAATTATCTCTGGATTTTTCATCCCCTATATATGAAGTCTCACAAATCGCATTTTCTCGCTTTAAAGGATAATGGGTAAAATTAAATATGAATTATTGAGAAATATCCAATGATCCATATTAGTTCCAATTTGCCATGAAGAGTACTTTTCACTACGGTTGTTTGCTCTCCAAATCATGAAAGTGGAAGCACAAATCTGAACATTCTAAATTGGACAGATAGCTTTCATTTCCTACTTACTCATCTCAATTGTCACAACTATGAGAGAACAATGACAAAAGATAAACAAAGTACAAAGGATCATATATCAAGAAAGTTGCGACTTAAATCATTAAAAGCGTATATTTAACAAAAACTCAAAAGGGCACTCTTCAGACCAGTTTTCCTCATGATCCATCTTCTGTACGGCACATGTGCAGTCGGTTCCCGGCACGAATAGCCTGATGTGGA
>VOSG01000474.1:6854-28055 GCA_009761265.1 Halicephalobus sp. NKZ332 | reverse complement strand
GACCTTCGATAAGGGCATTTAGTTCAGCTTTTCATTGCAACGGGGTTTTTTGAAATGTACATATCAATGAATTTAAAAATAAATAAAATTGTGAACATTACAAGAACATTTCGACACAAAAATCTGAAATTCGAACTCTCATCTCGAAATCTATTATTTTTCGAATCAAAATATCATAATCCTTGTACAGTTATTCCCTTTTTCCCATTTCTTGGATTCGAAAAGAAAATAAATGAAAGTATTCAAAAAAGAAAAATAACATTTTCGTTCCTAATCTGTTTTTTTCGAATCGAAATTTCGCAATCTCTGGCCAATTATTCCTTCTTTTCCGTTTTGCGGATTTGGCGGGAAAATCAAATTGCGAAAGAAAATCGACTTTCTTCATTGTTTCGCGCTTCTCCTTTTTCATTTTCTCGTTTTCCTGATCTCTGATTTCTCAATGATATCATGGACAAACTGCTGAAGCTGAAGGACCAGGATATCCGGGCAGCTTTTGGTTCTCCTTTGAATCTGGAAAAAGTACGGCCTGTCTGTACAAGCACCCCCGTCAACGGAAACAGAAAAAGGAAGAATCCTTTAGAAGACCCGAAACAGTTGATTATCGACGCTGGACAGAAGAATGTTGGAATGACGAATTGTCCCCAGGTAAGTTCATATATGGATTTTTTGTGATGAGGGATTCCACTTCTTTAAATATGGATTTTATCTTGAGATTTACTTTCAGTGTGGAATGGTCTATTCTGTCGACGTCCCCAATGACAAGCAAGCTCATGACGAATATCACAACAGATTTACTCAGACAAAGTTCTTTAAAGTGGACAACAGGAATTTAAACTCGTGGAAATCGTGGGTATTTAATATTAACATTAATATTCTACGGAACTTAATTCTAATCGAGAGATCCAATTCCAGGAAATCATACCATGAGGTGATCTCGGGAAAAGTGAACGGAGTTCTTTTCCAAGTCGAGAATAAACCTAGGTCAACAGTGAAAACGAGATTCGAGCACGTCATCAAGGAACTCGTCGACCCCCAGATAGCGATCTGCGATGACGTCCCGGTTTTTTCGTCGAATAGATCTCAACTCGGATTTTTGTTCGTTGCTGACGGGACCCCGAAAAACCCCAGCTTCATCGGTGGAGTCGTCTTGACAGAGAGAGTTCCTGTAGCCAAGCTGATGCCGAGGACAAAAGTAATATTTCCATCACTTTCAAACTTCGACTAATTCTCACTATATTTAGATTTACAAAGACGATCATCCAAAACACGGCTTCATAGCGGTCGAAAGGTTGTGGATCCATCCGTCGATAAGGAGACAGAAGGTCGCCTCGAGGATCCTGGACGTCGTCAGAAGGCTGTATTCCTCCGATTTGCAACTTTTGAGGACAAGGGTCGCTTTCGTCGAACCCAATCCCGCTTGTATAGAATTCGCAAAAGCTTTCTTATCAGAAAAAAGCAAAAACCAATACATAGTCTATGATCCAGAAGACTTGACGAGGGCCGAAGACGATGTTTCTGCGAAAAATGATGTCACAGAGAAACAGAAAATCAAGAGTACTCCCTCCAACAAAGAAAATGAACCTCGTCCGAAGCAGATAAAAACGGAAAAATACACTTATGAACTCAAGGAATCGAATTCGAAAAAGTTGATAAAGAAAGATCCGGATGAGGTGAAGGAAGTGATCCCAACAGTCGTCATAAACAACGAAAACGACGAGTCGGAGTTGGAGATGTCCGATGAGCTCTTCTGAAACTTATTTTTTCTCGATGGATGTCAAATGGATTCTTCCAAAGTTAATTTTTTTCCTAGACTTCAGATATGTTCTTCTGAAGATCTCTTTTTTCCGATAGATGTCAATAGATCTAGTTAATTGTGCAGTGATCCTTAATTTTTTGTAAAATTTCTGCTTTTTTATTTGATGTGGGCTTACATAAAGTTACTAGAAGAATTTCCAGTTTCTGTAAACATTTTATTTTATATAATTATGTAATATATTAAAATATCTAGATCTCAACCCAGTAAGGAATTCTAATTTGAGACTGGCTTTGATAATTGAGAAGTCTCACAAGGATAGTTTTTTATAAGTGTTGGACATGAAATCTAGTAATAGTTTTATACCAAAAATAACGTTCAATATAATTTTTATATAAAAAAGTTACATATTTAAAGAAACGCATAAATTTACCCCGCAGTTGATTGACAGACTCGACTTGTCAAATTGAGGAGAGACGGTTCTTGCATGGAAAATCGTGTCGAAAAACGAACGGAATCGGGAATAATCGACGTCAGATTCTGATTTCTTTTCATCAATTCTTTCCTCTAAATTTTTTATCAACTTCCTTGTCGTCTTATCTATTTTATTTTTGGAGAAATTTTAATCATCGTAGTTATAATAATAAATTAATTATTCGAAAATATATTAATATTTTCTATCTTTGAGGTTCAAAATTTTTCGGATACGTCACATTCTCTGGAATCTTCATATATTCCTTTAAGTTCATCGATTTACCGATTCTTTTCTATTTATTCCTGATGACAATGATTTTTTTCAGCAAATTTTATGGAATTCATATATGAAAATTGTTTTTCAAAGGTCTTTCGAATATCTTGCTATCGACCTGACTTCAACTAACTTTTTCGTTTTGATTTTTTGGATATATTTTCCTCTACAGTTGGATGAAGAAGATGATGAATATGGTTATTCTATTTCGAATCTTTTTTGATTTGATTTAAAACGTTGGATATTGCTGAATTTAATTGGTGCAACGTGTCTCCTTTTATGGATTTTCTGTTTAATTAAAACGTGTCTTGTATATATAATTTTTCCTTTGAAATGGTTTCAGAATCATATTGAAGAAGTTATTCTCGTATTTATATTCGTATTCCGTTAAATTGTATTTTTGATATATGATTTGCAGTTGATTATTGTATTTTATTCGGAATTCTTCCAGGGCTATATGCCAAAAACCTCGTCCTCACGGCCGCCGGATGGGGCAGTCCAACCGATCAGGTTCGCCTCGGTGCCCCGGACCCCCAGGCCTAGGGGTCCTGTCGAGGAGGACTCGACTTCGTTCAACGTGTACAGGTCAGTTTATCTTTATCAAAAAAGCTCATACAAATGAGGTTAAAAATCTGAAATTCATAAAATCATGTGATTTGAATGTTTGTTTTGTGATGAGGTTTCTGCTCCTCGTAACTCGGAGGGGGTCCGGGGAACTTTGCTTTGAAAGGATTCGCAAAGGGATTGGTTGAGTAGATATTTTGTTTTTTCTGTCTTTTTTTACTTTCTCGGAGAAGGTAGAAAATGTAGGTCGCTCCTTGGAGTAAACTAAGGATACTGAGTCCCAGCCACATTCCTATAGATCCTCCTAGGGCTGCGATGAAGGTCGGGACTGACCAAATCCTCTGTTGCTCGAGAGTCAGGAACTCGAAGCTTCCCCAATTGATGTAGACTGTCGTCAGATCTGCAATTTTAGGTTTTATTATCTAAATTCAGTCTATTTTATTATTTAAAGTTTGTTTCATTATGTAAACGGTTTACGTTGATGGTTTTCGAAGATCCAAAGTTGAATTTGCGCGTTGTCTATATTCGGTGTATTCAAAGGACCCAAACTTCAATGTGACAATAGTTTTTTCTGGAATTTAATGGAGTTCAAGTGTTCTTGAAGTCGATCAACGAAAACAACGAAACTTTAGACAGTCAAGAATCAAAATAATGAAAGGTTTTCGAAGAAAATTTCCAGAAATTTCTAGTTTTTCATTTTTTCAAAATTGTACTTTTATGAAAATCGGAAATTTTTAAATGGTATTTTTTCGACAGAAATTTCTGGACATTTTCACGAAATTCAGAGGAATTTTAGTTGGAAAAAGTGCGCAGTTGTTGAATGGAAAGGGTTCAAAAATAAAAAACTGAAATTAAAAGTTGAAAATAAAAGCTGCAGCTCATTATATTAATAGATGAACTCACCTGGTCTTACGCTTTTGCCTTTGGTCTCGTGATCGATTTCATACCGTATCTGATTGCAATCTCTGTAACACTTGTTACTGCATTCTTCGTCGGTGTAATTTCCGTTCTGGACGCTGAAAATTAAATTATTGAAATTATGGAAAATGATATATTTTGGTGAAATAAGAAGATTGGCACTCATTTCGCCGTTATAATGCAATGATAGTCTTACTCGACGACACATTGGGAGTAGTCACATAAGGGGTACTTTAGGAGATTTTCCTTCGTCTCGAGATAGCTAAGAGTCAGAGCTGTGCAGTTGCAAACTTCTCGAATCATGTTCATCCGGCATCTGGAACGACAGTCGAACTCATTATCTTTTCCGGGCTGGATGTCGTTACAAGCTGTCCCGGATTCGCTGTTTTCCAACATGACATACTTCGCTTTGACTTCGACAGTGACTTCGTGGACCATTCCGACACAAATTTCATCGTTGAATCCGTCTCTTGTTCTTCCCTTTCCTTCCATGAATCTACTAAGGGAGCTTGGACGACCATGGAAATCGACGGTCATGCATTCTACTTGTTTTCCATTTAGCTTCTCTTGATCATGAGATAGGATCATAGTGAAGAAATTTCCCTAAAATTTTATTATTCTCGTTAATTTTTTAACTTAGGAAAACTCCTAGTATAAGGGAATATTTTTTATATGAAATCCTTACTTGATCCTTGATGGCTTGGAAGTTGTTAGTATCGAACCACGGTTGGAAGCAAAATTGCATCATGGAAATCCAAGATGTCCTAAATTTGGTCTTGATGATCAGATTGTCATCGTACGTCGTTCTTTGGAATCTTTGCATAGATTTTTTTATAGTTTCGACTCCAACTTTTTGAGTTAGTTCTTCAAACGATATATTTCTTTTTTGGATTTCTCTTATCCATTTCTTTACAGTAGCTCTTTTTTCTGATAATCTTTGTTGAGATTTGAAGACATAGATTGATCTGACAGCACCATGAGGAGTTGTTTCTCTTTCCATGCTATTCAAAGTGGCTACAGTATCGTAGGCTTCCATGACTAGACGGTAGTCCCACGTGGAATTTAAGAATAACTCCCTAGTTGACATATTTTGGAACATTTCATCGACCATTCGGTTCCATTCTTGAACAGACTCGTTTGGATTAATATGGAAATGCGACCAAGCTTGAGGTCGACTCATACAAAAAGTGATGTTAGGCATTGTCATAGATTCGTTAAAAACAATGTTCATATCGGATTGTTTTGGGTCGGAAGTATAATCAAGAGCTAAATCAACGACATCTTTGAAAGTCAATACAGCAAGGACGCTGACAATGATCCAAAATCCGAATTTTCCAATACCTTTTGAAATAAATTGTTTGACTATTCCGAATCCCGTTCTATCTTCGTTTTCTGTCATTTCGTCAGCGTAATATTGACTCAATCTGGAATCATGGAAAATTGGAGTGAATAGTTAAAATTAATTTAGTAAATTAGAAATCAGTTATGGTAGAGAATAATTTATTATGTATAGTCGTATACTTAGTTATTGTAGGGACTTATAGGGAAGTTACAGAGAATAATGTTAGTAAAGTAGGATATTAGGGAATCTTACAGTTCTCCGGTGATGGCTTTTATTCTTTGGTTCAAGGCTTCTTCGACGTCGATGTGTTTTTCTGTAGCGTCAAAACTGAGAGCTCCAAGGTCGAGACTTATTTGTTTTCCTTTAAATAAGTCTCCGATCTTTGGAGGTCGGATTATTTTTGAATTCGCGGCAACTTCAGCAGCAGTAGAAACCAAATCGGATCCTACTTTTGAAATCCTTCTTGCCAAGCTGGATCTTCGTAGGTTTGAAGCTGATTCTGTTCTTCCAGAACTTTCTAGCTTTGGATTTGAAGGGGAATTTTTAAGTTGTAAATTATCAAAATCTAATTCAAAAGAATTCTTTTGAGAGTTAGATTTTGCCCAAGAAACAGAAGTAGAGAAAGTAGGTAAATATGTGGGACGGTAAAAATTATGATTTAAATCATCTTTGTCAGAGGTACTTGATTCTGGATTGGTAAACGTGTTTTTATTTTGAAGGTTAAAATTGGACGAAACATTCTCGTCCTCCTCTTCCAAGGCAGTGAGCGTTGACTGGCTTTTGACTGTTTTAAGTGAATCAAAAACATTGAAATTTGAGTGTTTTGCGTCATCTGAAAATTTGAAAATAAAAATAAAAATAGAAATAAATATCTAATTTAAAAATGAGAACTAAGTTACCCTCGTTAATGTTATTCAGTAGTGAATAACTACAGTGATCCTGGGAAAATCGACTTCTGAAAGGATTTGTCCTTTGAGGAGAGGGATACTGTATCGATGAACTCGATGTTGATGGGAACATGGGTAACTCGTCGAAAAAAGAAATTGTGGTCGATTCACTTCTTTTTTTTAGGATGGGAGTTGTGGAACTTGTGGAGGTGTCAGAGCTTTGTCTCAGGAACATCCTAAAGTTGAGAAAAAATTTAAAAAAATCAAAAAGGATCAAGATTCTCATGAAATTTGAGAAAAACGAACACCTCTAAGAAATCCAAACTTACTTTTCCGAGTTATTTTCCATTCTAAAAATAGAACTATATTAACTTGCGAAATATACAAAAAAGTGAAAACAAATACTTTCTTTTTTAAATAAAAACGACAATTGTGATCAAGAAAATAAAGTTTTGTTTCTTGAGTTTTTCCGAGACTATTGTCGTGGGTGATGAAAAGGCTTAGAGCCAAAGAAAAGGAAAAACAAAAGCAGGATGAAGTTTATCTTCTTTAGTTTTAGTTTTTGAGATGGAAACCACCCTCAATCCAATGACCGCCACAAGCAACAGCTGGCGTGGATTGATGGGATTAGTGTGATCGCTACAATGGTAGTTTTTAGGATCAGTATGAGCACTGCGATGATAAGGTTTTTGTGATTAATGTGATCAGTATAATAATAGTACTTTGAAGTGCTGCTGTAATACTAGGGTTTCAGCATACTGATATAATAATGAAATCCTTGAAATACTAGTGTTTTGTGAAATTTCTCGGACATTGATGAGCACGTAAATGACCTCGGTTTTTGAAAAATATGATCGGAATTTGCAATTTGATCACTGGTTGCAACTCTGATGACTGAAGTTTAATATGGATTTTGTGTAATTTCTCAAAAACAAGGGATCTGAAATTTGAGAAGTACTCTCGATCATTTAAAAAATTGCAAATTTGTCTTGACTTTACTATTATTTTGGATGAATTTTGGTTAAGAACAGCACCTCTGATGAAATCTTTGAGTGTCAAGTCATCTTAATAACTAATTTAGATTTTAATTTTTTTAACTAAAACTTGGTGTAGATTTCATCTTTTAAGTGTTGAGATTTCGAGAAATCAAGTTTTATTTCTAGCCTAAGTTTGGATTTTGATTAATGAAAGCATCTTTGATCAGGTTTTTGATGGGTACCAGGCTCTCTTAATCAGTTGCAGCTTTGGTTTTTGGTTAAAGTCTAATTTAGATTTTATAGTTTCATTAAAAAGGATTTCTTCAAAAAACAATTTTGAATTTAAGCACATTTTCCAAAGATTTTGAAAAAATAGAATCTTATTTTTATTTTAATTGTACTAATTGTTTTGACTTAATTTCGGATTGATTTTGATTAATGACAAAATCTTCGATCGGATTTTTACGAGTACCAGTATGTCTTAATTACTCATTGTTATTTTCGGCTTTTTTGACTCAAATTTAATGATTATTTCATTTAAAAGTGCAAAAATTAAGAAATGATCAATTTTTAAAAAATTTAGTTTTATTTTGATTTGATTTTGAATTTATTTTAAATTTATTTTGATTAACAGCAACGTTGATTGGATTTTGACGGGTGGCAGGCTTCAAGAAAAAGAACAATCAATCAAATCCGTGTCAGTCACATTTTTTTGACCATTGGGCATTTTTATTTCTATTAGTTGAAAAAAGTTGATTGAAACAAGATGCAGAAAAGTAATAATCCAAGAAAAATTTAAAAATTTTTTTCGGAAATAAAAAATCTTGATTTTTTTTGAGGAACTTCAGAGAAGTTAAATCTTTTTCAAATAATAAAATTTATATTTTTTCCGAAGATAATAATCTTTTTTAATTTTGATTCTTCTTTTTGAAGAAATTGAAAAAAACAAAAATAATTTTTTTGACATTTTCGGATGAAGAAAATAAGAGCTAATTTAATAAACATGTGATTTTATCTTGGAGGGAAAGATGATTGGTTTTACCTTGAAGAAGGTATAGTAATTGGTTTTTAAAGAGGGAAGACACAATTGTCAATATATTCTTGAAAGAAAAAACAGCAATTTTTATTCCAATTTTATAGAAATATAATGATTATTAATTTATACTTCACACAAATACAGTAGTTCTCTATTTCAGCTACACTCAGAACCTGTCATCTGTCCTCTCGGACCCGACAAGGTCGAAAACAGAAACTGCGACTTTCTTCACGAGACATTGGGGCGATCACTTTGTCCAAGATTCGAGCTTCCCTATCCCGACATCAATGCCCAGAATTACTATAGAAAACTTCCGACAATATTTAACAACTACTGGTAAAAGCTACAAGAAATATTTAAAAGCAAGGAAAGCATTAAGAAGAACTATATTGAGACAGCAAGAACAGAATTCGAAAGATAGAGATCAACTTCCACAGATCTTTTTGGATCCATTATTTGCGTTACATGAGCCGGATTTTTTCAATGCTGTTTTTCTGGAACCTCTTTCTGGAGAAAATGATCTGTTGATATCACCGGCAGAAAAAAAAGTGGAGGAATCGAGATCGATAGGAAGAGCGTCGGTGGAACCGGGATTGAGTAGAGGAGATAGCAACGCTTCGTTGACTTCGACATTTAGTTTGCAGGTTCGGATTTTATTATTTTATGTGACATGACGTTTAAAACTTTAGGCTCAAGTCCCGGCAGACGCCATGGGAGGTCGTCAATTTAGGTCCTATCATCTGCTTCATAACAAGCTAGAAAACTTCCACGATATCGTCGGTGCCTTGTTGAATAATGAATTAGAATCGAAAAGTGGACAATTTTGGGAGATTGTCAACAGTTACGGTGACTTGCACATTGAAGTTGGAGGATGTTTGGATCATGTTAAGGAAATAAGGAAAGAATTGAAGAGTGCGGATTCGAATATTTGTGGAAAGATGAAACGGGTTATTGAGATTCACCAAGAAAGAGAAAATAAGGTTAAATTGATCCAGAGACTCCAGGATATAGCTTGCTTGAGGGACGCTCAGGCGACGGTCCAGATGTTGTTGAATCAAAACGATTTCCCTAAGGCCTTAGAATGTATAGAGACTGCTCAAGAAGTTTTAAATTCGGACTTGAAAGGTGTTAATTGTTTCAAGTAAGTTGTTTAAATTAGAAATACTTGAGGTTTTGAAAGTTTCTAGAAATTTATGTTAAGAAAATTTGCTTTCATTTTTATAACTTGGAAAATTTCTAGACACTTGGGTTCCCAATTGGAAGAACTGCACAAAGTCATCGGAAGGATGCTCCAAGAGGATTTCGTTACTTTGATTCAAAAGGAATTCGGAAAACCTCTAGAAAAAGAAGCAGATGTCATCTACCAAGAAGGCCAACTTCATCCAGTTATCCATGGACTTTTGAGATGTGGAGAATTCAAATTCCTGCAAGTTCTAAGACATGAGGTTGTTGAAGCAGTTAAGAACACAATAAGACAGATTATAAAGAATAAAATTGTGGATTTTGGTGCTGAACTAGAAGGATTTGATCCATCTCTAGGCAATCTCGGAGATCAGATGAGAAGACTCAATTTCGAACAATGGTTGGATACCCTAGATGCTGTTTTTGTTTCTTTGATTTTATTTTGTAGAAGAATTATCGTGAGTTTATTTTAATCATTTTTCTGTAAAAATGTTACTGTAACTTTGTTTCAGAGCATTCAAGAACTTATTCTCGAAAACGTCGATAGAGTTATTTTGTATGAAGCCCAAAGAGCAAGAACAACATCTATTGAAGAAGAACCAGAAGATCAACCTCTTGGAAATCCACATCTTGTAGGATCTCATTCGACAGCGGATTTCCAAGCAGGTCCAATGAAAGTCAACGGGATCGACATCCACAGATCCGTCAGTGATGCTACTTTGAGTAAAAAGGAAGCTTCTGTTGTTTCTGGTTCGGTGGCTTCAGATGAACCTGTGAATATTTCCTCAATACCTCAGGCCTCATATGGATCCTCGAGTCAGGTTTCTCATGGATCTTCGGGTCAAGGTCTACTAGGATATGGTACTCACCAAGTATCAAGTGGATTTTTGAGTCAAAATTCGATAGGATCTACTACTATTCAAGTACCGACGGGATACGGTAATGCTCACAATTCACATGGAAGTCATACACAAAATTTATTGGGATCTAACACCCCTCAAGGGTCATATGGATCATCGGCAGCGACGTTGCTGTCTATTCCTCCGAGAGATGTCCATCAAATTCGATCAGTTTTGCCTTGTTTGTTGGAACATGCGATTTTTGCTTCTCAAGAAAGAGTAGGAAGGTTGCTGACAGTGAAAAGTAAAGGTGGATTTTTGGAGGAATGTTCACCTTCGATGTTTAAGAAAATTGACGAATGCGTGGAAAATTTCGTGAGGAAATGTAATAATTTATTAAATGAACAATTCACGACAGGATTGTTTTCGTCGAGAGAATCTAAAGAAAATTCAGAGCTTAGAGAAGAAGAAGAAGAAGAAATTAAAGAAGATTCGAGTTTGAAGGAGAAAACGAAAGAAAACCTGGATGTTAAAGAAAAAATGAAGGAAAATTTGAACTTTAAGAATTCAATTAATAGATCTCCACTTTTGTTAGTTATGAATCAACAGACGATGAAATTAATTTCAAGGTTTCATGAGTCAAGAAAGCAAAGGTTAGCTAAAGTATTGGATTCAGAACAATGGAAACCATCGGAAGTCCCAGCTGTTTTTCAACAAATTGCGGATGAATATTGTGAATTCGAAAGACTATCTGATCCTCTTGATTCCCTAAATAGATCAGCTTTGGATTCTGATGATGTCATGAATGGAGTTGTTGGAGAATGTATAATTGTCGATGGAGAAGCTTTTTATGTCGTTGGAGCAGCTTTATTGCTTCTCCGGATTTTGGCACAGTATTCGGATTTGAGTAGAATGTTTCCTGAGTGTTCTACAGAAATTCTCCAAAATACTATAGAAATCATGAAAAATTTCAACAGCAGGACTTGTCAACTGATTTTGGGAGCAGGAGCTCTACAGTTGGTAGGGTTGAAATCGATTAGTGTGAAAAACTTGGCTCTAGCAGCGAGATGTCTTCAGTTGATTTCGAAATTTATTCCTTGCTTAAAAAACGAGTTTAAGGACAGCATTCCAGATGAAAGAAAAGTTGTTTTGAGACACTTTGATCAAACCTATAGAGATTATCAAGATCATATTGATGAAATATACAGTAAATTGATGAGTGTCTTGGATTTTCATCTTGTTTCATGTTTGAGTTCATGGCAACCTCAAGGAGAATCACCGACGAATTCCTTTCAACAATTAATAAAGCAAATAGGAAAATTTTATAATGGATTTTCAAGTGTGATGCCATCGAAAGAAACGACGAAAATTCTTCTTCGAGTTCATTCAAGTTTCAAGAGTCATCTCAAAAATATTCTGATCAACAAAGGAGTCACGCCTCATAGTGTTATTAGTTACGCGTAAGTTTTATTTTTTAGTTTTATATAAAAGCGACTTAAATTTCCAGATTAGCTCGAGCGGATTTCGATTACTATGTCGACAACATGAAAGCTCTTCCTGACTGTGAGGATTTCCCAACTGAAACAATCACCGATGTTATTAATTAACTTTAACATTCTTTCAATTATTAAATACGAGTATCTCGAGGCGAACATACTCACTTTGAGATTTCAAAAGTGCTAATTTATTAAAGATATTTATGGTTTCAATGAACAAATATCCGGGAATACTTGAAACAAAAACATTTAAAAATCTAATACCCTTGATACCAAACGGCAAGATATCTGGTGTCCTAAGCTACAGTAATTCTTCATAAACTTCTTCTTTAAGTGGCAAACTTCCATAAGCATCCTTACAGTACAGTAATCTTCCGTAGACATCCTCAAGCTACAGTAAGCTCCCAAAGATTCCTCACTGCCGCTGCTTTCTGTCGAACCGATCTCTTCTTCGAGCCCGTTGCTTTGACTAAACATTTTACTGTCGATGAGAAAGCTGGCAACAGTGTTTCCATTTTCCCCTTCTTTCCTATCAACTCCAATACATCCAGACACTTCAAAATAGAACTAATGCTGTGTTCTGGGTTTTCTATAATAGTTTGAATACTTGAAATGATGTACACCAACTTTTCTTTCGGAATTTCATCCAACTCTATTTGCTCAAGTAGTTGAACAAGTCCATATAGTATCAATTCCAGAATTTCCTTATTCTTTTTCTCTCTCAAAGAATCCAAAGCTTCAGCAAGAATCGGGAAAATTTGGATCAACTCCTTTGTTATTGGAACCTTGATTTTCTCTGCGTTGTCCAAAATCGGAGATAATGCTTCCAAATACGTACTTTTTTTGACATCTTCATCTTTCGGAATTTGGGAGAAATACTTCACAAAAATAGGGAGGGATTGACACAAAACTCTTTGTCTCCACAAAATTGTTGTTGGGAAATTATTTTTCTCAGGATCAAAACCAGGATGCCGGAAATCAAAAAGATCAACTATGTTCCAGTTTCTCGATCCCTGATTAGATTCTTTCAAAAACAAATTCAACAAAGCTTCCATTGTAGAAATAGCAGCCGGATTTTTGAGTAGAAAATATGCTTTGTTTTCTACTAACAATATTGAGTTTCTTAATTCCGAGGAAAATTCGTCCTGTGTAGATCCTTTCCAACCACGCATCATTCTGGCAAAATGGACAAATTTCAACAATTCCGGATTCGATTTGGTGAAAATTGAATAGACTCTGTTCAAAACTTCCAGGTCCGAACTTTGGATAAGAGCCAAGTACATCACCGATCCCAAATCCGGAGACCCATCCAGAAAACTCAGTATCTGATTACAGTAGTTTTCCACATAGCTGTAAAGACAAAAATCAGAAATTAATGAAATTTAAAATCCAAACCTTTTTGGTAACTTTCTGAAGATTTCCTGCATCATTTCTGCCAATATAAATTTCGATTTCTCATCCAAATTCGTCTTTAACTTTTCCTTCAAACATATTTCTATAATCTCATTCGCCAAACTCTCATTGAAATTCTTTCCTCTGTTCCTTTCAAAAATATCTACAATAATCTCACTTATCTCCTTCGTCGTATTATTTTTGAAATATTCTAAAACAAAGTTCTTGAATTTCTCGAAAGATTTCTCATCATTGATAGCCAAGGAATAAACTTCGACCAAGGATTCATCAACCTCCCTTTTTTCTTTTTCCAGTAACTCTGCCAATCTTTCAAAGTCTGTTTTCGAAAAATTGATGATAAAATCATAAATCGATGATTTCAAACTTTTTGATGGCAATTTCAAGTCTGTCGGTACTCTCCAAATCAATTTTTCTATCAATTTCCCTACTTCTTCCACAAAAGGCGAAAAAACTTCCTTTTTCCCAGAAATAATCGAACCAAGTCTGTATTCTGCTTCATAAACTTCAGATCCATATTTCTCCTCCGCTTGCCTCAATCCTTCAATAAATCCGGGAATCGCGTCATTTGCTAGTTTCTTACAATCGCAATCCAAGGCCAATGTCACCCATTCGGGAACATAATGAATCGCCTCGAGTACGATTTCCCTTCGATTTTGGGGAGCATTTACAGTGTCGGCTGAAACAGTTTTTGCAAAAATTAAAAATAACTCAAACATACCGTTGACTAGATTTCCTATCCAGAACATCGTCTGAGGAAGTACCGTGTCCGCTGCAACTTTGTGGGCACTAGCAACAACACCCAAAAGATTCAAGGCTTTTCCGGTTAGTCCCATTTCTGCTTGGAGAACAAATGGTTCACAATCTGAAGAAGCAATTATAAAACACTATTTGAAACTAATAAATGAACCCACTTTCTGTCATCGTATTAGCTATTTGTTTGACCATGTCCTCCTCCTTTCCGAAGGCTTGAATCACAGAAGTCACGGCGCTTTTGATATTTTCGTGAATCTCTTTTCCGGAAGTTTTATCAGATGGATCCAGAGCCATTCTTCTAAAAATCGTCAAATAATCATCGACAAAGCCTCTCATAGGTTCAGGATTGAAAGTCTTGGCAGTTCTCGTCAGGAATCCAAGGACTTCGAGACCCTCGCTCGAATCTTCGGAAGAGTCTCCCAATCTGTCGGCAATCAAACTGAAGCAGAAAAACGAAAAAGAATTGTGAGAAAGCAGACAGGACTCCAACAAAGCCGCTAATGTTTCTTTTGGAACTTGGTCTTCAGTCTGGAAGAAAGAGAATTAGAAATTGAAAAGGTAAAATTGACAAGTGTGAAAATAATTGTTTCAAAGACGAAATTTCTACTTACCGGGATGTATTGAAGAGGAAAATAGGCAGCCATGATTTCGAAGAAGTCCTCGCAAAAAACTCCCAAATCAAAATTCTTCACGACCTTCAAGAACAGCTGGAAAATTTGGACCAAGCATCGCGGATCTCTCTCTCCGTTGACGGCCCTCATGAAGCAGTAGACAAAAACGGATCCCAAATTCTGCAATCCAGAAAGTCTTTCGTCCAAGAAAAACTCCAGGATTTCAAACAGCAGAACTCTATCGGACACGCTGAAAGACTGCACCGTTCCGTCGCCATAGATCGATTGGAACATCGGGGCTTCGCAGTTTTGAGGAAGGTTGGTCGAATGCAGGATCTAGAAAATCATTTCGCTCAGAATCAAAGTCACCCGGAAATTACCAAATGATGAACACCTATAACGACACATCCGTTTCTCAACGCAGAAGCCTCAAGTTTCTCGATCAGGAATTCCAACAGCAATCCGACTGGAAAAGAAATCAAGTTATTGAGATTGTCCAAAGTTATGTGTAAAAATCACCTTCTTTTTCATCCAACAAATCCTTAGGCAACTCTTTCAATACGAGGATAAGCTTCGTCAGGCCTTTCTCAACCAGATCTGTGTTCGTTAGGTCATTCCTGCAAAAATTTCATATATAAAAACACCAGAAACAAGGTGATTCTTATGCAAAACTCTTTCGGAAAGGATTTTTAGAATCTCCCAAAAGCTTTCAGAATATTCGGTTTCAAATGTTCATCTCAAAATCATGATGATTCAAAAGTAAAAGTTAACTTTTTTGTGCACTTCTCTCGATAAAAACTTTTGGAGTCGTTTAGAACTCTCAATTTCAGATGATTTTGAATGCTTTTACCAGGCAAATGAAAGTTCTAGTTATAAATATTTGGTAGAAATGTGATGAAAAAAGAAAACGAAAACCTACTTCAATACCTCCAACAGCTCGAGGATTTTCTTTTTCCCCTCACGGACTTCGACGGACCAATTCTGGACTTCCGTCTGTTCCTCTGGAGAAAGCACAGCGAGACTCATTTTCTGGAATTCAGAAACAGAAAAATATGTCGATTTTAAACGGGAATGAAGGAAAAAAATACGAAATCAAGAAATCAAAATTCGAAAGAAGTCAGAATCGAGTCAAAGGCTCCCGGAACGAAAAGCCCTGCAAATCGGTACTCGTCGCGCGGTTCTTTGTCTTCTCCGTTTTTTCTGTACAGTTCCTGGATTACTCCTATTAATTCACGATTTTCTGTAACCGTAACCTTTATTAATCAGAGATAAATGTTTCGGGAGAGAGTCGAGAGTTAGGTCATGGGTTCCTGATGCGAAAGAACCCGCAAATTAATATTTCCGCGCGATTTTTCGTTTTGGACGCTTTCTCTCCAAAGTCCCTGAATTCCCCTTCGGGATGCACTGTTTTCCGCCAGCATATTTCTTGTCAAGTGGATTCAGACGATTTAGAAAGAGTTCGAGACCCAGCCCATGAATTCTCGGCACGGAAATTCTTGTAAATTAGGATTTCCTACGCGGGCTTCCATTCGTGCTGCTTTGTCTCTGCGTTCCTTGAATTCCCCTTCTGAATCCGTGATTTTCCGTAATGAGGACTTCTAATAGGATCATTCTTTTCAGCAAATATGGGAAGACCAGGTTTTGGTAGTCGTGGTGATGGAGGAGGTTTGTTGAGGGGTACTCGGCTGTTTATATATCTGCTCTTGTTTCAGGCGGCTTCAGAGGTGGCCGAGGCGGAGACCGTGGAGGTCGTGGTGGCTTCGGAGGCAGCGGAGAACGAGGTGGCTTCAGAGGCGGCCGTGGTGGAGACCGAGGTGGCTTCAGAGGCGGCCGTGGCGGAGACCGAGGTGGCTTCGGAGGCGGCCGTGGAGGTGACCGAGGTGGTTTCGGAGGTCTGTTGAGTAGCACTTAGCTTTTACACGGAAATCCATTTCAGGCGGATTCAGAGGTGGACGTGGCGGCGACAGGGGAGGCCGAGGACGCGGTTCTCCTCGCGGAGGACGCGGATCCCCTCGCGGAGGTCGCGGTGGCGGAGGAATGAGAGGCGGCAGAACCGTTATTGTCGAACCTCATCGTTTCGAAGGTTTGTTGTGGATTCCTGGAGCATTGTAAAACGTACTCTTTCCAGGTGCCTTCATCGTCAAGGGTAAGGAAGACGCTCTTGCGACGAAGAACTTGGTCATCGGAGAATCCGTCTACGGCGAGAAGCGAGTGTCTGTCGAGGAAGAAGGCCAGAAGATCGAATACCGTGTCTGGAACCCCTTCAGATCGAAGTTGGCCGCCGGAATGATGGCCGGTCTCGAAAACACTCACATCAAACCGGGAGCGAAGGTTCTCTACCTTGGAGCTGCCTCTGGAACCACTGTTTCTCATGTTTCTGATCTCGTTGGCCCCGAAGGACTCGTCTATGCTGTGGAGTTCTCTCATCGTTCCGGACGTGACTTGATCAACGTCGCCAAGAAGCGCCCCAACATTATCCCCATCGTCGACGACGCCCGTCATCCATTCAAGTACCGCATGCTCGTCGGAATCGTCGATGTCATCTTCTCCGATGTTGCTCAGCCAGATCAGGCCCGTATCGTCGCTTACAACGCTCATCACTTCCTCAAGAACGGCGGCTATGCTGTCATCTCCATCAAAGCCAATTGCATTGACAGCACAGCAGCTCCAGAAGTCGTTTTCGCCGGCGAAATTAACAAGCTGAAGGAGGAAAAGTTCAAGCCGAGAGAGCAGGTGAGCTTGGAACCCTACGAACGTGATCACGCCATGGTCGTCGCGGAGTACAGACCGAAGAAGAAGGCGCAATAATCTCCGTGATTATCGCCACTGTTCCTTTTTGTTGATTTTGCCGCAGTATGATCTTCTCCAGGTTAGCGAAATCTTTTCGAGTTGTTGTTCAAGTTTATTATAAAGTAAATTTTTATTCTCACATTATCAAATCATACTTAAAAAACATTACTTTGGGATTGTAAACACTTGGGTTTGGAAGCCTGTGGTAGCTTGGAGGTTCGGGAGAATTTAGAGACTGTTTGGTCGATGGATAAGTTCATCTCCATCTACTGGAGCATACTGGACTTTGAAAAGGTTGGCGTTCATGTTAGAAGCTGTTGAGTGGTGAATAGAGAGCTTGAACTCGTTCGAAGTGAAGATGATATCTGTAACTTCAACGGGGGGTATATATACGATTTACGAGAGCAGGAAAGGCGGGACATCAGCTAAGTTTCTTAGGATGTGGTGACTCCCTTTCCATGGTTTGATAAGGACGTAAGGAGATTTCTCTAAAGATTCGCATTGTTGCGTGGCTAGTTATCGAGTCATCAAATTGAATAGAAGATTAGTTCAATAATGCTGGAATTTAATTTTCTTAAATTTAAAAGCAGAAGTTATAAGGACAAGTGAAAAGAGAAAATGAAAAAGTAATTCTGGAAAATTTTTTAAATTTTATTTTTTACTTCAAAATTATTTTTTTGGATAAAGACCTTTGGTCCAATGATTCTAGAATGTTTACAAAAGCATAAATTAACATTAATTAATTGAACAAATATAAAGGAACGGAATTCAACAAAGGAAAAAATTGAATCCGGGAAATTCAGGATTCGAAATGAAATTAATTTTCCTGACCTTGTTCGTGATTTTCTTTACCGTCATCGAAGCCCAAGTTTGCTGTGATGGGTACTACAGTTCCGGACGTTAGTTTTTCAGGAATTATACAGAGTTGTTTTACATAGAATCCCGTTAAATATCGAATTTCCAGCTTGTATAAATGACATGTGTCCCACAGGGAAAATGTGCACCAACGGCATGTGCTGTAAGTCCTTCAACCAGGATCGTTATGAATTTGACGAAACTCTCAAAACGAAAATCCTAAAATTATGAATTCGTGCTGAGATAATTTCGTTGGAATTTTTGATGTTTTGTTTCAGAATATAATTTAAATTTTCCAGGTGCTTGTAGAGATACTTGCTACGATTGCTATCTCTATGTGGCATATTGTAACAACACCTACTACGCCAACTGCATGTCCGGGTGTCAATACACTTGTGGGAAATGCCACTATTAATATCAATAAAAAGATTAAAAAATTAATCAAGTGATTTAATTGAAAGATTAAATTTTTCAAAAATTCAAAGAGTTTAATTCAGAAAGTTTGATCATTTAGTTAAAAGATTTGATTAATTTTTCTAATTGTTATAAATATGCTCCAGATTTTTCTTTGTATTAACTAGTATCAATTTGCTGACGCTGTGTTGACTCCCGATTCAGAAAAAATAATAAAAAGTAGTTTTTCTTCAAAGTCGAGTCATTTTAGTGGAAAACAATTTTCTTCTTGAATAACTTTTGTATAAACTTTTAGGCTAAATCAGAAAAATATAATTTATATCGGACACACCCAAAAGCCTTACAAAGCTACCGCAAAAAAAGAGCGAAAAAAATAAAATTTTGGGTGGAGGTTATTATAGATAAGCTACAAAAAGTTCTATTTTGCTCCTTATTATTTTTTGTGGTTTTATAAAGAAAATATTGTTTTAAAGTTAAGGAATAACCTTCAAACGTTTATATTTTATCCAGAAAAATACTAGTCGTTTAAAATATAAAAAACAACAAAAATAATTCATTGGCTTTCAGAGTTGAACAATATTTAGTAGATTTTAAAAAACTTTTTTTCATTAATTTTGTTGTTTAATTTTTTCTCTCAATATAATGATCCGGATTTATTTTTAAAATTGTTTGGGACTTCATATTTCAAAAAAATTATTTCTTAATCGTCACCAAAAATAGAAAACATTTATTTTGTAATTGAAAGTCTTCGATAAACATTTATTAAAATTGTTATCAAGTTTCGTTATTCTCGATTTTTCTTCGTGTTTACAAAAAGGAACTTTATCTCCCATTACTTTCATATTCCCGAATTTAATCTTGATAGGGAACTTTATCATCACCAATTAGTCCCGGAGTTTTACCATGATAACGCACCTTTTTATGGATTAACGTCACTGCATAGGAGAAACCGAAAAACAGAACTGATAATGATTTTCAAATACTTTGTCGGGAATTATTTAATTGAAGTGGGGAATGGATAAATATTTTTTGATTTGAAAATATGAGAAATTAATTTTTCCAAAAGTAAATACAAATTATTAACTAAGAAAACTAGAAAAATAACTTATATCCGTTTAGGAAATTTTTGTTGAAAATTATTCAATCAAACAGAGAGATAAATAAGTATTTTTTATCCAAATTTAGTTTTTAAAATAAATATAAAGTTTTAAAATGTTTAACTTTTTAAAAATGGGTCCACATTATTGTGTCAAGGAAACAAAATATTATGAATAAAAAAATTAATCGGATA
This sequence comes from Halicephalobus sp. NKZ332, assembly GCA_009761265.1. Taxonomy (NCBI): domain Eukaryota; kingdom Metazoa; phylum Nematoda; class Chromadorea; order Rhabditida; family Panagrolaimidae; genus Halicephalobus; species Halicephalobus sp. NKZ332. The sequence goes on along the minus strand of VOSG01000474.1, from coordinate 8,186 downwards.
TTGTTTAACTTTGAAAAGTGCTGTATTTTTAGGTTTTATTATTGATTTAATGTGAAGAACATTTTTCAGATATATTATAGTTTATTGTCAAGGTATTAAAGAAGATCTTTAATCTGTCTAAAAATGGCGACGGACGAGGAAGAAATGAAGGTTTGTTATCTTCCTCGTGTTTGGAGTTTCCTTGATAAGCTGATCCGAGGTCGTTCTAAATGGCGTTTCTAATATTATCATCCACGTTCCTTTAACCTTATCGACTGTCCTTGGCAAAATATGAAAGCTATCTCCTGTTATTTAAAGATCAAATTCCTTTTTATTTTTTTTAGATATTTCAGGAATGAAGAATCAGTATAAAGATTTAGAGGTTCTTTAATCACTATAGTGTATCGAGAAAAAATAAAAATGATGTCATCTTTGAAAAGACAATGTTAAAATTTGAAATCCACAAAATCCAGATAAAACATAATTACATTTTTAGGATTTTCTAGAAGATTAAATTCGATTTTCAGACTTTCCAGGATCTTCTGGAAGAAAAAGAGGCTCTGAAAGCGAAGATGGCTTTAGACTGTCTAGACTATAAGGACTCCATAATCTACTGTAAGAAAGCAATGCAGATCCAGGATGATGAGGTAAAGAGGCTCGAGGAAATGGTCGAGATGAACGAAAAATTTCACAAAGAAAAACTGGCTTTGTCTCAAAAGGAAAATATGGAAAATGTAGAAAATCTGAAAAAAGAATTGAAAAGGATGAAAGGAGAACATCTGCTGATGAGTAGGTTTAATATTTTTAAATCCATATTTTAAAATAAATATAGTATTTTTGAATTCGTATTTTGTAAATCCACAAATCCTGATAAACTTAATGTTTTTGATTTATGTTTAATATATTTAAAATCCACAAAATTCCAGCAACACAAATCGGGAATCAACAACAACTGGAATTGGAGATGACAGAGATGCAAAAGGTTGTTGAATCCTTGAAGAAAGAACTTTCGAAAAAAGAGGAAAAAATGAATCTTCGAGAAATAAGAGAAAGAGAAATCGCTCTTATGACGGAGAAAAAAGTTCGAGAACAAGTCCAAAAGGAATTTGATTCTGAAATCTCGAAAATAGCAAGACAATTAAAAATTCAAAATGCTGCTCAAATAGAAGCCAATCATCATGTAAGGTTTTTTTAATTTAAATATCAATTAAGATCTTAGTTTAAATTTCCAGATAATCAAGAAACTTAACAAAGAAATCGAGAATCAGAAAATTAAAATCGAAACTTCTCAAATGAAAGTGAACGAAATCACGAAAGAGTTGAATCAAAGCAAGAAAGAAGTTACAAATTTGG
>VOSG01000473.1:13083-28064 GCA_009761265.1 Halicephalobus sp. NKZ332 | reverse complement strand
ACAGAACTTTACTTTATTAACTTCCTTAATCGAATATATATTTGTCTATAAATAAATTCACAGAATCATTTAGCAACGTTTGCCTCAACATGTTCACCTAGAAGTTTACAAACAAGTGGAACCCCAAAAGCTGTAGATCTTTCACCATTGAAGGCAGGCGAAGCAATATCGAAATGAAGCCAGTTTAAGTCTTTTCCAAAGTCGATATGGGCAGCAATGAAAAGTCCTGCTACAGCAGACGGAGCTCCAATCATAGATCCAAGGTTACTATTTTTCATGTCCGCAACTTGCGAATTCAAATCAGAAAAATGAAGATCAGGAGCAAAAACAAATGGATGGACAAGATCACCACTTTCCTTTCCTGCTTTTACAGCCTTAATTTCCCACTCTTCCGAATTCGTCAATACTCCAGCGTGAATTTTCCCTGTTGCATAAGACTGAGCTCCTGTAAGAGTCGCCATATCGATTATAACATCGGCTTTGAGACTATGTTTCGCATAGTAAACACCATCAGCGAGAACAAGTCTTCCTTCTGCATCCGTGTTCGAGATCTCAACTGTCTTTCCTGAGAGCATTGTGATTATATCATCCGGCTTGCTGAAATCACAACATTATAATCATATAATTACAGAAGTTCAGAAGTAAATTCTACAAAATCTTCTTAACATGAAATTCTCCATTTAAATATTCCCCAAAGAAATTTCATTTTGCTGATAATTATTCGAAATCAAAATAAACCAACTTTGCAACAGGAGAAATATTGTTCTCAGCAATACAGAGAAGACAATGGAGGTTTTCTTTAAATCCATTTTTAACAAGAGTACAGAAAGCTCCTAAAAGTGCAGCAGCTCCACCCATATCGTGCTTCATACTCGGCATTCCAGTCTTCGTTTTGATCTGCATTCCACCGGTATCATAAACGATTCCTTTTCCAACAAGCTAAAAATAAAAGTAAATAGATATATCTCTTAAAAACACTTACAGCAAAATTCTTCGAAGCACCATTAGGAGTATAACTAAAAACAGCAAAAATCGGTGGATGGATCGCCGCTTTTCCTACATTGTAGATGCCTCCAAAACCTTTTTCTCTCAATTCTTCTCCAACAATGATCGTTTTCGATATATCAGCACCCAAGTCATCAACCATTTTAGCTGCTTCATTTGCAAATACTTCAGAATTAAATTCATTGCATGGAGCATCAACTTGGTTTGCGCATATTCTCATGTAATTACCCATTGAATTCAAAAACTTAACGTCATTCTCAGAAAGTTTCTTCTCATCAGTAACAACAACCTCAATGTCAATATCCTCTAGGAAACTCTTCTTCGTCTTTCTTGAATAAGTAGGGAAAGATTTCGAAATCGCGGCAACATGAGCCAAGACATGATCGAAAGGTGAGAAAAGAATGACAGAAACTCTCTTGATTCCTTCCGCGATGGAAGTAGACTTCAGCTCTCTAAATAAGGCGTCAGCATTCGATGGAGAATTGTGTCGAGAATATTCTGACGAAAGAGAAACAACCTTTGCCAGATTAAGATGAAGAGGGGTGCTCGAAAATCCATTCGATCTAGAAGTCGCTTCTTTGAAAACTTTCTCATCAACCCCAACCAATTTCGACGAAAGTTGCCCAAATTCGAGATTTTTCAAGTAAGATCCTTGTCCAACAATGATAATTTGGGAATTCGGAAGACGATTATTCTCGTTTAAGCCAGAGCCAACCGTTAGCCGCGTCATGGCTGAAAAATCAGACAATAATCATCAATTTTAATTTTAAAAATCCTAAAAATCATCAACTTTAATAAAAGAAAAATCCTAAAAATCACGATAATATATTAGTTGTCTGCACGTTACCGTCATCAAACAACAGAACCTTCAATCAAGAAAGACTTCAATGATAAAATGAACAACTAATACTTTTTCTTATCTTTCCTGCCTTCTTTAAAATTATATTTCTCGTAAAAATCAACAACTATATAAACGAAACTCTCAAAAAGTAAAATTATATAAATCAAATCTAAAACGAAACAATGCAGATAATATTCTCGTAAGTTTAAAATAAAACGATCTAACTAAATCGAACCTCGAAAAAAAGAGACCGCCACGCGACCCCCAGACATCATCCAATTTAATGCGGCTCGATTTGATTCTCTCAGCTGGAATGACATCAGCTTCAAAAAATGATAAGAAAAAAGATACCGATTGGGAACTTCGACCTATATTTATCTCTACCTTCTTCTTTCTCTCTTTATTCAAAATAAAACTTTGGAAGGATCAATGTGACCAAAAGCTTCAAATCCTAAAAATCCCAAGAGCCGATGATTTTAAAATTTAAAATTTCAAACTTTGTGATAAAAGATCACAGGGTTAATCCACATCTCTATCCTCCAAAGAATTCCAGAAAAATACATAAGACTATAGATAAAGAAAAGTCCTCAAGTAGGGAGAAAAGACAAAACTACAATGACTACAAAAATATGGACGAAAATCGATTCTTTGTCCATATGTAGCGAAATGAAGGAATTATATTCCTAACTCGAATTTCACATCAACTGCAGCGTCTTTAGCTAACTGAACGATGTTGGAGAGCTTCACGGCCATCTTGGCAGCCTCGTCCAAGTTGTCACAAGCTAGAATTCTCATGTGAGAACTAGCGATCAAGGCCTTTGCATCATCAACACGAGTTCCTGAAATAGATAACATGAGTTGCCATAAACTAATGTGAACTAAGATAAAGTATAAAAACTAACCTTGAAGTCGAACAACAATTGGGATTTTCAAATCAAGTTCAGCTGCAGCTTTAATAATTCCTTGCGCAATAATATCACATCTCATGATTCCACCGAAAATGTTGACAAGGATGGCATGAACTTTTTCCTTGTCTGCAGTGATAATTCTAAAGGCTTCAGTAACTTGCTCCACAGTAGCTCCACCTCCAACATCGAGGAAGTTCGCTGGTTCACCTCCATGAAGCTTGATAATATCCATCGTGGCCATCGCAAGACCGGCTCCATTTACTAAACAACCAATGTTTCCATCGAGACGGATATAATTCAAATTCGCTTTTGCTGCACGAACTTCGAGTTCGTCCTCTTGTTTGTGGTCTTTCAACTTAAATATCTCTCCTTGACGGAATTCAGCATTTGAATCGACGACAACCTTGCAATCCATACAGTATACGTCTCCATTGACATCTTCCGCCATCGGATTGATTTCCAACAAAGTGCAATCGTTCTTGATAAAAAGGTTGTATAATTTCTGGATAATATCCGCAGCTTGATCTTTACATTCGTTTTGGAATCCCATCTTTCCAGCAACATCGTGAGCAATTTCTGAAGTAACTCCGGTATGGACATCGATCGGGCATGTGATGATGGCACTGGGGTCGGTGGCTGCGACTTCTTCAATGTTCACACCTCCTCGGGAAGATCCAATGAGAACTGGGCCCTGGAATTCAATTATTATATCACACTATCACAAGAACTACAAATAATTGTTTTTCTAATAACATTTCGACGAAAATCCTAGAAAGGATCTAACAAATCCCAAAATAAGACTTACGTTAGTGATTCTGTCGAGGGTGATCGAGAAGTAGTATTCTCTTCTAGTGAAGAGACGTTTGCAAACGAGAACTTCTTCGCAACGACGTCCGCGGTCTCCTGTCTGTTTCGTAATCAAATTGAATCCGATCATCTGCTCTGCCTTAGCTTTGGCTTCATCTGGACTGAAGTTTAGAAAATGACAAGAAGTTCATAAGAGAAAACTTACGTGAAAACGACTTGGACGCCGCCTTGAAGACCGGAATCGAAGTGGCCCTTGCCTCTACCTCCGGCCAGAACCTGAGCTTTGATGACGTAATCCTTGCCTCCGATCTTCTTGGCTTGTTCCATAGCTTCTGTTCCGGATTTCGCGACCCCGTGAGGAGGAACCTTGATTTCAGCTTCGTTGAGGAGCTTCATTCCGTGGTGTTCCTGGAGCATCATTGTCCTCGCAGACTGTTTCGCCAACTGGAAAAAATTCCATATATCAAATATATCTTTTTTACCAAGAACAAACCTCTGCATAGTTCTTCAACAAAGATGCGCCCCGCGGCAACATGATGACGAATGTTTCTAGTAAACTTTTTGCTGAAAAAATCAAAAATAATCAACCCAAAAACAAGTAGACGATTTGCATAAACTCGAGATATACGTAACCAAAATCCCAGACAAACAAGCATGCCAGGTGTAAAAAGTTCGGGGATATAGACGAAAATCCAGGGATAAAGACAAAAACCCTCAGAGTTTCCGTGCGTCAAAACCGCGTTGAAAATCAAAGAACATATTGGCTCGCCCTGTCCGGTCTGTTTCGAGACGAACGACGCGAGGAATTGCACTCAATTTCTCTGGCCTGATTTCTCTGCAGTTCTGTTTTATCTACCATAATTTCCCGATATTCCTCCTTCAAGTAGTGAATTTTAGACTATGCTCTTTGTAGTTGCAATCCCTTGTTGATGTGTGAATCGATTTTGTAAAAATTTCAGGGTCTGATTTATGGTGCTTTATGGATTTCCTAATATTTTCCTTCGAGTAGTCAACATTAGGCTTTGTTCCTTCGTTGTCTTCCCCTATCTTCCCATATATGAAATCGACTTTTGTAAAGGATTTTGAGGTCTGGTTAATAATTATTCATGAATTTCCGTTAAAATATTGAATTTTAGAGTTTGTTCCTTCGAGTTGTATTCTCTCACGTTTTTTAATATATGGGTTTATTTTGTAAAGAATTTTAGAGTCCGGTTAACAGAACTTTGTGAATATTCAGTGTTTCTTCTCTGAAGTAGTAAATTTAAATCTCACTCCTCGTGATTGTGTTTCCCACCTTTTCCGATATATCAACCAATATTTTGAAAAGCTTTATGTTCTGGGTAATAGTATTTTTCTAGTTCCCAGTGATAAGTTGCCCTCTATGTATCCTTGTTGACCGTGTTTTTTGTTTTCCATACAGATTATTTCACGAAACCTTCTAGGGTCTAATTAGCAATGCCAGTTCCGGGAGGATATCAGGTCGTTGGTGGAGGCCAAGGGCCAACCTGTTTCCAGAAGCTTAAAATGGGTTTCATGATGGGTGCCATGATTGGCGGAGCGACAGGTGTACTTCTCGGAGGTTTTGGAGCATGGAGGTGAGATTTCCATAATCAAATTCCACAATAACCTTAAAACACCCAAGTACACTGTACTTTCGGCACATTAAAATTCATTACAATCTTTATACATCAAATTCCACTGTAATTTAGATACATTAAGCTCCATTTTAACTCTGACGCAATTTCAGACTGGGACTGAGAGGAAGGGAAATGTTCACTCAAATCGGAAAAGTCGCCGCTCAATCAGGCGGATCTTTTGGAGTTTTCATGACAGTGGCACAAGGTCTCCGATGCTGACTTGATTTGTTTCCGGTAGATTCAATTAGGAAATGCATTAGTTCCCTGTTTATTATTCGTTGAATTTTGACATTATAAACCCATTTAGATCTGCTACCTCCTGGCCCTCAAGGACTGCGTTCTGCCGTAGTTCGTTTTTCCTTTAGCTCCTGGCTTTTGTCTCATATTTGATTGTTTGTATTTCTTCGCTTCTTGCTTCTGGATGTATCTGTCTCTCTGAGCACTCCTGGCCCGGATCCTTTCGTAATCAGTGCTGGTGTCGATGGCATTGTCCGGAAGGAAGTACCAAGTGTCCCTGAAGCTTTGTCCCCCGGGGATCAAGACATAGGCCCCTCTGGACATGAGTTCTGTCACTTCCCTTATCCTTGCTCCATCCATGTTAACGAGTCTGAAATGGGTATTTTAATGATTTTCTATAAAACAGTACAGACTTTGAAGGTTTCACGTTGAATCTTCTGGCGACGAGTTCGAGGATGAAGCTGAGACCTTTTTCGAGTTGGCTCCTGTTGAAGCTGATACATTGACATTCGAGGCCTTGGCCGTTGAGGAAAGCGTAGATGATGTAGGCGTCGGGATTTGTTTGGTCTTTTCGGTTGTAGATTACGGCACTCCTGGATCGACGGTAACTGTATTTACTGAAAATTTGGTAATTAAAAATTTGTTTCGACAGGATTTTATAAAAGTAACTGTTTTTAACTTTCATATTGATGTGTTCTTTAGAAAAGAATCTGGGAGATCAAAAAAATTCTTAACTTACTCCTTGTGTCTCTGGAGCATGTTCCTGTCTTTTTCGTTCAACTCCTCTAAATTCGCCCAGGGGGTTTCCTCGTATTCGTAGTCGTCGTCATTTCTGTAAATGTTGTAATTCCCAAAATCAGAAGTCCTCGGAGAAGCTATATTCGGAGGGTCGTAGGTTCCGTGATCAGCGAGGGAGTAGATTTCTGTTCTATCGCCGAAAGTGTAACTTGATTCTGGTCTCGGCATGGAGTCCCTCCTCCTGGATTCGAAGGGTTTGTAATTTTGGTTTTTTTTCTGTTTGGGAGGATAGCTTTGATAATTGTAGTTCGAAGACCGATTTGTTGAACCTTGTCCATTAGCGGCCTCGATGAGTTGTCCGTCGAAGGGTTCGTGATGTGCGATGACGTAAGTTGATCCTTCGTAAATTTCATCAGTTTCCGTTATTTCTCGACCATGAGCATCATAGAGAATGGCTCCTTCGGGGTTTTCGTCCAGATGGCTGGCGATCTCCTCGACCACTTCCTCGAACTTCTGGGTCTTCCAGATCCTCCAAATGTATGGCTTCGGTCTGAAATCGGACTTTATTTTTAACCATAAAATCGATTTTAAACTTTTTAATGTTTCGAAATAAAGTACGAAATATTCTTTAAAATAAAACTTAAGATACCTGGCTTCGTAATCGCCATTCCTCCTGATGTAGATCTTCACTGTAGGAGGTCTGTTATCCCTGTTATAGACCCTGTCCTCGACCGGCCGATCGTATTCTCCTCTCTTGGCTTTGTTCAACTCCACGAAAGAGATGTTGTTGTAGGGGTCGTAGATACTGGGAGCTACAATATCTCATTAAAGAATCACACTATTAACTGAAAAATGCTTGAATTCTGGAATTTCCTAAAAAATTCATTTTTAAGATTTCATTTTTTCGTTTTAAAAATTTCTATAAAATTTTAGAAGACTTTGATAAATGTAATGAATACTTTTTAAAATTTAAACTTCTGCAAAATTAACAAAGTATGCCAGACAACGTTTCGAAAGTCAAAAACTTACGAAATTGTCTGGACACAAAGTCCCAAATTCCCTGAAATATTCCAGAAAAAAGTTCGAAATATTCTGATAAACCGATAATCAACAACTTACTGTAATGGGAAATGTAAGGGATGGATTTCATTTTCTCTCAAATGAAAATTGGACAAGAAAGTTTGATTTTTCCTGAAGAAAAAGCTCAAAAAACCGAAAACACCGAGAGTCCAAAATCTCGAAAATTCCAAAAACCTCGAGATTCCATGACAACATGTTGCTGGGATCCAGGGACAATAGAGAAAGTTTCAAAAGAATCAACTTTTTTTAAGTCTGACATAGTTATTTAATTTTATTATTTAAAGAATATTGTTTGCAAAATTATTTTTTAAAGGCACTGGATACTGTGGTCAAGTGGCTCGAGATAGGTAGTACGTCCAGTAGAAGATCTAAACTTGATTTCATTAGTTTTTGTTTTTCTATGGAGGAATTTTTGATGAAATTGTTGATGAAATTTTTTGTGGAATTTTTGATGGAAAGAATTAAACACCATTCGTGGTAGGATCGTTACTTGAAATCTATCTTCGAAGGATGAATAACAAAGGAAATAGAGAATGAAAAAAATATGGTCTTAAGACGGTGATGATTACTGAATTATTGATGGAGTTCATGGTCTTAAAGAACAAAATTCTCTTGTCAGGATTATTAAAAAACATCTTCAAAAAATGGAAGTTAAAAATTGCAGAACGAAAAAAGTAGTTCCGCAACGAATGATGTTTGATTTATTCTTTGACTTTAGGATTTCCATACTTTAAGAACTTACATTGAAAAGAGCGAAGGTGGTCGGGAAGACGTAGATGGAGAACCTGTCGATCTTCTCCGTCGTCCAGGGCTCGGACTTGAACTGGTCCAGGAGGTTCCACATCCTCTCCTTGAACCCTCTGGGGATCCTGGGGTCTTCCCTACTCTCGAGAAGAAGAATTCTCTCAGATGGTCTGCAATTACGCATTGTAAAAGATCCAAAAAGGTATTTGCTGAGAAAGATCAAGAAACTATTTGTTGTAAGGGAATTTAAATATGCAAATAAAGGTGGTTTCTATGGACAAGAACTATATAAAATACTTCTATTTTTGTTGTTGTTGTTACTCATCGAAAAGCACGTGTAAAAACAAGAATAGTTAATTTGTTATATAAAAACGTTTAGTCACAAGGTAATAGAACCTCTTATCTGAAAGAAACTACGGTATCTTTTGTGCCGAGACTAAAAGAAACTGAGAGTTCCATAAACTTTGATCAATCTATCTTACTCATTTTCACAATACCGAGATTATAGTATCCTAAGGACAACTCACCTTGGCTGGATAGGGGACTGAACGAAACCCTCGGCAGGGAAAAACATCCTTCTTTTAGTTCTGGGGTCATCTAAAAGTAAGAAATTAATTTATTTTAACAAAAAAAGACAACTTTTGATGCTCCCGTAGAGTTTACAGGAATGAGGAGAATGTTCTTGGACGTTGTTCTGGGAATGTCGACAAAGCTTCGGAGACGGGGGCGGTGGAACTGTGTTTTGTTCTCCAGACATCGTGGAATTTCTCCTCGAAACTACTCCATTCGTTGCTTGAAGAGCCAAAAGTCGCTGAATATTTTTTTTCATTGATTTTATAGAATTTCAGTTTGAAAGAAATTTCAGCAAAAATGAATGAATGGAATTTTTTTTACTAAACTTTTTGAATAATATTTAGTTTGTTCACAAAAATAGTTTTAAAGATGAAAAAATGAAGTTCCTAGCACAAAAATGCCATTCCTTTTAATGTTCTCTAATTATTTCTTTTTTTGGCGAAATATGAATGAGTGAAAATTTTCTCTTTTCTGACGGAAAATCCTAGCACGAAAATAGTACTTGGTTTTATATTTTTTAATCACTTGTCCTTTTCGTCAAGATAAAACGCAATTTAAAAGAATTCTCTTACGTCATTTTTGGCTGCCATAGAACCGACTATGGCCAGTTCGAGAAGAGATCCGAAGATGAAGGTCAGGATCGCCAGCATCCAGACATCCAGAGCCTTGACATAGGAGACCCTCGGAAGATTCCTCATGATGTTCCCGAATTGGAATGTGGCTGCCAGGAGAGAATTCACACAAAGCATGGTCCTGGAACGAAGGATTTTTATCTTTTATATTAATTTAATTGATATTTTTAAAATGATTTTTCTTTCTAGAACCTATTTTACTTTTTTAAAAGCTACTTTTTCGAGTTGTGGTCCTGGAGTGAAAATTATTAAAAACCAAGGGTACCTGGCAGGGATCATTCTCTCGGGGATAACAAAGCTGATCCAGCTGATGAAGATCGCGGAATAAGTTGGGATATACGCTTGGAGGATGTACCAGCCGGCTCTTCTTGAGAAAGTGAACGTCATCGTCAACTCGTTCCAGATTCCCGCCGGATAAACAACTTGCGTCATGTAGGTACTGTAATTAGTAAGAACAAAATCCGGCAACTCTATGCTTTCCTTGAGGAGAGTCAGGGGTGGTTGTGTGGGAGACTGGAGCCATCTGGTGTCCACTTCTGAAAACAAATATTTCAACATTTCTACAATGGTCTTTACCTTGATTGTTGTAGTTGAAAGATTCCAGGGTCAGAGAACACGTCTGAGTGTCCATGGGGAAGGAGGAGAAGTCCATGTTGCAGGGGCCCTTGACCTGGACCCTGTAATTCACCCATACCGTACCATTAGGGTAGATCATCAGAAAAACATTCGCAAAAGGACTTTTGTGGATCGTGGCAGTTTTACTGTTGATGAAACACGTATTTGGTTTCCAGATTTTTTCCAGGATGTCATTGCTGAGACTGAGGTTGTATTTGCAGGGGTTCATGTGGTCGTATCGAAGGGCCAAGTCCACCCAGAGCTCCGTGACATAAATATCCATGTCGAAATCAGATGTGATTTCATTTATCGCATTCTGGAATTCGGATTAGAAGAAAATCATTTAAGAAATATCATAAAATTTAAGAAAATACTATTATAAAAATTAAAATTAAGGAAATAAATAATTCGAAAATATTCCCAGGATTTTTTAATATAAATATTATTTCCCAAATATTCTACTAAATTTCGAGAGCTTCTACTTTTCTTCCAGCAAAACACTTACGACTTCCTGTACCCAGACTTCTATCCATACGATGACACCTATCTCACTAGGGGTTTTGTGTTCGTGATATTTCTCTAATAATCTCTGTATAATGACTTTGTCTGAAGTACACGTGGACTCTTCGTTCCCGCTTGCCGGCAGCAAGACTCCTTCGTCCAATTCCGAGGACATCTGGAAATTCAGTTTCTTTTATTAAAAATTTTCGAACAATAAAAAAGCAAAGTGTTTTCTGAAGCCTCCAAAGTTAATCAATTCCAAATATTGTGTTAATTGAGGTTACGTTCTTTGAAATACATGAATCAACAAGCATATTTAGTGGTTTAAAGGTATTTTTCGAAATTAAAGAATTAATATGCATGGGCTATAGTATTTAAGCTTCCATTACTTCTAGAACCACGGTATCCAGAAAAGTTATGAAATAAATCCAGCGTCAAAGTTTTAGAAATTACAAGTCGAGTGCATATCCTCGGTGCTTGAAAAGCCACATTCATACAAAATTAATTTCAAGTTAAAAAACTCAATAAAGAAGCAAGAATTGTTAGCAAAAAAATCCGAAATATTTTCTACCTCTACTCTATTTTCAAATTTCGCCAAAATTCTCTGACCTCGTCGAAAATCCATCATGTAATTATTCTGAAAAAAATTTAATTCAGAGAAAAGTAAAATTTACCTCGAGAGATTTTGAAGATGGAGTTCTGGTTGCGAAAACAGCTTCTGAAGTTCTCGAATAAAAAAAAAGAAGGAGAAAAGTAGGAAAAACCCCGGAAGGGGTCATCCTTGGGATCCCTGGAACCTCAAAAGTCAAGTTTATTCAGGTATCAAAATCATTTTTAATTTAAGAAATGTCTCGACACGAATTTCTGCAATTTTCCATTTGATAGAGAAAAATGTGGAATTTTTTCTTTAAGCGGATTCAGGAGTTATAAAAAGTAAAAATTCACTAGGAAATTTGGGAAAATAGACCTATAACAAATTCCCAAAATTTTCCAGTCAAGGAAAAAATTATAAAACTTAATTTCTATATTTTTCTGAAAAATTCCAAAGTCATCAAAAAATTCCGGAAAATCACAGAATTTCATCTAAATATCGTAGTAAAAAATTACTACAAAATAATGCTGTTCATATTTTAGTAAATAAAATAAGATAAAAAACAGAAAACGGAAAAAAGAAACTTATCGACCACCCAAAAAAAGATAAAAATTTTTAGTTTTTCTGGATTTTCTTCCAACCTCCGACTCCACAGGTTGTCTCCATTATTTCGTTCTCGAGAAAAAGTTCTATAAATGTTTTCGGAATTGAGGACAATTATCTATCGACTTTCTCCTCCATATACCTTTAACCGAAATTCTAGTCAAGATGATTTGTTGAAAAAAGAGTACTTTCATATTATACAGACCAGTTACAATCAGTATTTTCTCTAAATAGACACTGATAGACATTAGGTAATATATCAGTATATCGACATATTAAAATAGACCTCGTGTATCGGATACACTATTATTGAACCATCGAGACACAAGGAATATATACAGCACATAATATTCATACACCTGATGCATTGAAAATAACGTATTAATACATTATTATTAATACATAGATATATCAATAATAACGTGTTGATATATTACATCAATACACCTGAAACATAGGAGCTGTTTAATGCATTATTTTCGATTTACTACAAAGGCCAGTTACAATTTACTCTTTTTATACTCTCGAATATGGAAACTGGAGGAAGGTGATATTCGGGATTAAATTACTGTATGAAAAAAGGTCCTCGAAAAATCAAGGATTGCACTTAAGGAAATGGAATTTTTTGCAAACAAAGTACAATGCATTCCAGATGAAAAAAACTCAATAAATTTTTCCTTGATATGGATTTTAAATTTTTTTAAAACCCAAAATACTTTTTACAAAGTTCATTGAAAGTTTTTTGGAATAACGTAAAATCGGAAAAAATCTCAAACATGCAATCATTCAATTGACTTTTGACTTTTTTCAATTGTTAGATTAGTTTCGGCATCAAATTCCACCCGCATCCGAGGACACGTGAGTGTCGACGTGATCTTGGAAATTTCAACACAAGAAATAATTTCGATTTTTGAGTAACTGCTGGATCAAGTTCAACTTTTGAATGGCTTACAATAAATTTCGATCTTTGAGTAACTGTTGACATCATGTTCAACTTTGAGTTACTTTTAGAGTAAACTTTGGTTTTTGAATTACACTTAGAACAAACTTTAATTTCTGAGTCACATTTGACAATAAGTTGCATTTGGACTCAAAAACAAAGGAAATATTCATGATTCTCAAAAAGCCCGTGAGGGTGAGGTCTGATTTTGCCTACATATTAAAGTGGTTTCGACTCGAAATTTCATTTCCGGTAAAAAGTAGACGAAATAATCACGATTAACAAGTATCTCATTCAAAAACCAAATCAGTGTTGATCCAAAATTCCACTTACGTGTAAAAATAAACGAAGCAACCGTAGTCACTGGAATTTAGTCTAACTGAAGTATTAGTTTTAGTGTAAAATCTCACGTATGCTTGAAATAAGAGAAATAATCACGATCAGCAAAAAGGTTGTTCGAAAAATAAATTAATTTTTAGTGCAAAAGTTCGTTTCCTCTTGGAAAGTAAGCGAAATAATCAAAATCATCGAAAATTGCATGACGGAAGTTAATACCGCATTCCACGACATGGACATATTGAGGACATTTGTTTTTTAAATTATTAGGAAGAAGATATTGTGCCGAGGTCCGAGATTTCTTTCTGAGTAAGTAATCCGGCTCGAAATACAGCTTTGAAACTCGATAACTCGAAAAATTTAAAATGTAAAAACTTTACGAACTTCCTCCATCACAGATCCACTACAGTAGTCAGTAAAAAATCCACTACGGTAGGGAATCGGAAGGAAGAAAAAATTTTGTTTGTTTTCCAGATTAAATTCCAAAGACAAAAGTCAATTGTTGAATAAGAAAAAAAAGACAAAATCTACTCTGTTTTGCTCCTGAAATACCCTCTAAGAATGGCAATTTGGGAGTCAAAAATGAGGGATTACTTTGTTCTTCTGAGCTAGAGAACTAGCTTTAAACTCATATCAACTTGGCTTTAGATCTCTTCGGTTAAGACCGAACTTTCCAAAGTCCACAATTCTGTGGTTCAGAAATTTCAATCCTATAATATATTATGGAAATAAAGGAATTTGCAATAAAATTTGAAAAATTATCTCGAAACGAATTCCAGATTCTTCCAGTTGAGATCGCAAAGTAGAATTTTTCGTTTCTGAAAGATCTGGACATTTTAGAATTTTATGTTGTTCTGTAATTTCATACAAAAACGAATTTTTTAGAAAGCGTGTTTTGTTCGATTGGAAAAGATCGGAACTGAGTTGACAAGTTGAAAGGAATATATTTCAAAAGTTCGGTCTTGAAAAAAACTCGGAAATTTGTCTTGAGGTAACAATGGATTTTGTTGCAAACTTCTCTTCACAACATTTTAATTTTGGAACCCTTCCAAATCGCATAAGTACGGAAATCCAAATTTCCGGTCTCGATTGGGAAACTACTGAAATTCATTTCGAAACATTTTAAAATTTTGTGAATAACTTTATTCCCATATTGTGGTTTTTGCTCAGAAAATTCCAAAAATTTGTACACATTTAATTTTCTGGCTGTCTTCAATATTTCTATTTTTGTAATTTTATATTTTTCTATTTTTATAACAATGATTTTTACTGTCCATTTTTATCGCCAAATTAAATGAACCAAGTTCCTTTGGGATGAAACAAGTCTGTTTGACGTCGACGGGTGTTACTGCTGCTGTTTCCACTGATTTTAGGAAAAGTCAAGAAAGTTCAGCGCGGTATTTGCCGGTCTTTGTTTTGTTTGAAAAGGTCTGAAAGGTCTGAAAAGAAGCTTGTCTGCTCCCCGCGAGATCGAAAGAGCTTCCTCTCGCTCTCACCAGAGGCAGCCAGCTCTATCGACTCGCTCCGGCTGTCCGTCCCGCTTTGTGCCCAAAACGACTTTCTTCTTCTGCCATAAAAACAAACTTTGTCCCATTGCTTTTCTCTGAAAATGCTTAATTTCGGCTACATAGCTGTATTACTGAGTGTCATCCATATATCAAAACGACATCTTATTGTCGGTTATTTGCTTTGTTGGTTTCAAAACGAATTCCTTTACCACGGAAACGAGTTTGTCCTGTTGCTCCCCCTTGAAGATGCTTAATTTCAGCCACATCCCCGTATTACTGAGCATAACTCATATATCAAATTCCTGTGTTACAAATGATTCGTTCCCTCGGTTTCAAAACGACTTTCTTCATTTTGATGGAAACAAATTTGTCCCATTACCTTTCTTTGAAAATGCTTAGTTTTGGACACATATGTATGCTCTCGAGGTTAGCTTATGAAAATCCATTTATCGTTAATGGTTCGTTTTCTCGGCCTCGAAACGATTTTCTTCCTTTGCAGTAAAAACAAGTTCGTTCCAATATTTTTCTTCAAGCATATTTAATTCCACATGTCCGTATTTTAGGATTAGTCTACATGTTAGATTCCTCTGTTTTTCATTAATCTGCTCGGTCTCCAAGTAATTTTCCACAAGAATTATTTTTTCTCAACACTTTCTTCTAAAAGTAGTGAATTTAAAAAAATTA
>VOSG01000472.1:0-21537 GCA_009761265.1 Halicephalobus sp. NKZ332 | reverse complement strand
TCAAAAACGTCTGTTATCGATCGAAACCTTGTGATTAGAATGATTTCTAAAAATAAAAAAGCTGTGTCGTGTTGATTGATCAAGGTAATGAAACTCTTTTCAGGCCTTAGATTTGACTATCGAAATTTACACTCCCGAGAAGGGATTTCTCTCGCTCCCAAAAAAGCTCAAAGGATTCGTTACTCAGTGCTTGATGATTAATGTTTGTCCAACATTAATACGCAAAAGTTTTATGGAAAGTAAGGACATCGATAATCCGCCTAGATTAATCATCTTTTCCAGGTCTTATAAAAGTCCTCACAGAAATCCATGGAGAATCCAACATGACAGAAGTCACAATACATACGTGGAGCAAAATTTACAGGATTTTGGAACAGGTACATTTTAAAAATATTTTAAAGAATTTCCTATAAGAACCGAACTTTTCAGGCAATCATCTGGAACATCGTTCATTACTAAAGTTGGATTCATTTGGAAATTTTAAAAAACTAATACTAAATTTAAATTTTAAAAATATTGAGAAAAGGTGAAAATTCGTGACCAAAAAAGAAAATTAAAAATGAATAAAAGTGATGAAAAAGAATCAATCTCAACCAAATATTAAATTTTCAAGTGGATCCCGAATTTTTGTGTAAAATTGAAAAAGTACAAAAAATCGATTTTCCTCCGTGATCGATTTGAAAACCAAAGTTTTGCGAAATTTAAACAAATATTTCGGGAAAAATTCACTCTTCATGAGTACGGGATAAACAAATAGAAAAAAATTATCCTTTAAAAATAATGTAAGAAAATTAAAATAATCTCGAGTTGAAGATTCTTGTAAGGTTGCCAAAATTCGGTTTTCGCGCACCAGTTCGGAAATCGGACGAACCTCGATTGAGGTGGATTTTTGGCGGAAGATGGATGAACACCAGGTCGAAATCGTTTATGAAATGGAACAGACACACAGAGGTCATGTCCGGTCAACGGAGGTCAACAATGCTTTTTGACTTCGAAAAATTAATGCAAAAAATACAACGGAAAACACTTGTAAGTAATGTCCTAGGTATTTGAAAAGATGACAATTATGATATGCAAAGTGCATCAAAAGAGCTGTTTAAATTCAATGGGGATCAAAAGTTTTTTCGTAGTTAAAAAATGGAAATATGGATATAAAAAATATAACACAGGTCAAGGAATTTTCTTCGTGTTTTTTAAAAATTAAAATCTTAATTTTAAAGATATAGTAAAGGACATTTAAGACCAACGGAGGTCAACAAATCGTCTTTGGGTGTTTGAAAAGATTCATTAATACACTGCGTACGTATAAAGAGCATTTTCGGTCAATTAGAGTTAATAACCTCCTTAATTTCGAAAAATGAAATTTCAATAATATTGTATACAAATAGAAGTCATTTATAGTCAATCGGGGTCAAGAATTTTTCAGGTTCTTGAAATAAAAATAGAAATTTCGATAATACACACAAGCCACATTCACTCAACGGAGCTCAAGATGCTTTTTCTATTTAATGAAACTTCAATTTCCAAAAATACCTTTAAAAATGAAAATTCCATTTTCGAAAAATTACTTACCAAAGGAGTAATTTTTATACAGGTCTCTTGTGACATTTTTCCAAGGTTAAAATGGAGACAGAATTTTTTTCGGATTTTTAGCATTTGACAGTTCTTTTGATTTTGACAGTTAAAAGTTGACAAAAAACTCACTTTGAGCTCTGAGGATTCTTTCTTCCAATCTTTTGAAGCTAGTTGTCCTAATTGAGCATTCAGACGATAATTCTGAAACCATTAAAAATCCGAAATTAATATTTTATGGAAATTATTTTAGAATGCTCAGAACCTCAGAAGATTTCTAAATTTTTGCTTCAGGTTCAATATTTCGAAATTAATTAAACTAGTAATTTCTTTGGACATAACATATTTAATGAAGATTAATTTTTTAATTTGGAACTTACACAGACTTGAGCATCATAAAGTTCTCTCTGGAGTCTGTCGATCTCAGCTTCGGGATTCTCGACCTTACTGGTGTTTTTCAGCTTATCGAAAGGCTCGAAAGCGATATGCAGAGGATGCTGCATCGGCGGGAGATTCCCTCCTCCACTGGTCGTCGAGGGCGAGGAAGATTTTGTAGATCCGTTCGAATGCATTCTCTTTAATGGAGAAGGCTCCTAGAAAGAAAATTTAATTTAAAAATTAATATCCATTAATATACTTGGAGACAAATTTCTGCACTACCCAAGACAGCGCTGAAGACGACGTGGGTTCCTGTTGGTCGTTGAGAAAGCATTCTTGAATTGAAAATCAGACTTTCATTCTGATGTGAAATCCAAAGTTAATCATATTGGAAATATCATATTCCACGAACAACATCTATAACCACAACCCCGAAAGTCCAGAAGACAAAGATTTCCTGTTTTTAAAACATGAGGATTTAAAAATGGTTTTCTACATTTATTATCAAAAAGTAAAATGCTTTAATTAACTATGTTTTAAGCTCCTCATATTTAAATTAAAAAGTTAGGTATATTCCATATTAATAGTCAAATATTGAAACCTTAATTGATCATAACACTTTAGGACTTTTAAGAATCCCCGTTTTGAAAACAAACCCCAAAAAATAACAATTTTTTTGGCCTCCGACCGTTAACGACTATCATAAACAATGAAATTTTCCCAAATTCCGCAAGGTCAACAAACTATAATAAAACAAATTCAACTATCACAAGATCTCTTTCATTTTCAGAAAATTAGCGAAAAAAGAAGTGTTCAGAAACGAGTCGGTCAATCCCAAAAGTCCGGATGGAATCCGAACGAAAAGCAACTGAGCCGGTTCCGAATCACCTTCTGGTTTGAAATCCTCGAAAAAGTACCTTCGGAAATATTCATGAAAACCAAATCCCACCCTTCAATTAGTAAAAAAATTATATCAAAACAGAATTTAATTTTTAAATGAAAATATGTGAGGTTTTTTGAAACGAGAAAAAGTCGAAACCCGATCAATTATCCTCCGGGCCCCGAGAAAACCCATCACGGTGGTCAGTTGAAAGCATTGCCTCAGGCAGTCTTCTATCAAAACACACCCAAACGGTGAGTAACAAATTGGAAGATCTCTCTTCTCACGAAGAGCATATTTAAAAAATTAGAAATGAAGATTTTTATGAAGTTTTCTCGAAAAAAGTTCCGAAAACGCTTTGATAACTGTCGAAACTAGTTGAAAATCAAAAATGGAAATTTTGATGAGATTATTTGACATCGATTTCTGGAACCTTTTGGAAGAACCTTAGATATGGAATTTAGAAGTAAATTTTCCATGAAATTCTCCCGATACGAATGTCTACAATTCTCCACAGCTTTCTAGAAGTCTCCCCAAGACTTCGCTCTCGCAGAAATTTGTCTCCAAAAAGTTTAACGAAGATAAACCCACCTTCAAAGTGTTGTATCCGGATTCGTTTCCGGCAGAATAATAGTAGTACGGCAATGCACCGTTGACTTCAAATCCCTGAGGCAATTGACATCCGTGAGTCTGAACGATACGGTAAATTTCATCGCATTGTCGACGAATACTTTCCGGACTCAATCGCTCACTCGGAGAAGTCTTGAATTTCAGCAAATCTGGGGTCGTCGAGGATCTCCCAGAAGGTCCAGAAGGAGGCGAATCGTGCTGAGGAGAAGTGTTCTGGAAAACGTAATTTTAAAAGTGCACAGTCCAGAAAAAGTAATACAATTTATGAAATACATGAAGTTTTGGGAAAACACAATATATAAAAGAAAAATTTATATAAACATATGGTTCATGAGGTAGATAAAATTAAGGAATGCGGTTGACTTAAAAAGTATATAGTATAAACAATATGTAATTTACGAAATGGCAATTCCAGATACTTGTATTGTTTTTAATTTTAAATAAAAATTGCGCAATCACGCAGAAAACAAACCAGCCGCTATAAACTTGATCATCTTTACTGAACGAAAAAAGGAATCAAATGAAAACTTGCTTTGGGAAAAAACAAATTTTTCATCATCGACATTTAAAAATATAAATTATTGATTGCTCAATGTTTCGAAATTGTTCATTGTCTCAAAATAAGATCGGAAGCTTAAAATAATTTCACATAAAAATTCTTCCGATAACTGCAAAAAATGATTGCTTTCGAGATTGAAAATATAATTTAAAATTCATATTTCAATTCTATTTGAAATTAATATTTCATGTATTAATTTCCCCTAAGAGCTTTTATATGGTTCGATTGTGTACCGTACATGGATATCTATACGAGGAGATATCACATGTAAAAAGGTTACAACATATTATTAATATATATTAAATTCATCTTCTACATTTCTAATTCTTCTATTTTTAATATTAGTTGACAATTGATAGCATTAAATCTAATGAAATGTAATAAGAAACATAAATGGTTTATTTTTCATCAACTTCATCAAATTAACCCACCTCAACAAACGTGGTTGATCGAAGCTTCACTTCTCCAGATTTCAGCACGGGTTGGGGCATCGGTCTAAAATAAGAAATAAAACTAAATAAGGAAAAAATTAAAATCAAATAAAAAATAAGTCTAAATCGAAAAAATTGTTTCCAGTTCCCGCCAAAAGCGAAAATCCACAGGTTGCCGTTCTTGTCAAAGTTCATAAAATCAAAGCAGTCCTTGAACCTGTCTCGGAAATCGATGAATATTGAATAAACCCCGAAATAACTAATTTTGTACAAATCTTATACAAGTTTTGATTTCTAATGACTTTAGATCTTTTATACAAAAATAATGCAATTTAACTCACCTGTCATCCTCTGGATCTGGAATAATTTCTCGATTTTTGCCGAACCGGATGATTGTCTTATATGACGGACTGTATTCCTTGTTCTCCGTATTTTTCTTAACTTGAGCAGATTCCTGGGACTTCTTCAATAAGTAGAAACTGGCCGGCAAATCCGAGGTCGGCAGCTTTGAACTTTTGTCAGTTTCCAAATCCTTTGTCGAGATCCCAGTTATCGTAATTTTCGGTTTTCTTTGATGAGGAGCAGATTGTCTTCTGGACAATTTTCGTTTTTCATGTTCATCTGAATCCTCCCCAGAGTTACTGGAAAAGGACCTTTGTCTCGGATTGATTCTCATAGGTCTCGCGATTTCCCTGCTGTAGATTTCTCTTTTTTGAGCCACGAATCCTGGGGTAATTTTCTCCGTCCCAGGAGGAGGAAGTTTGAAGGCATCCAAATAGCTGGCCACCGTGGTCCCTATCATGGACCTTTCTTCGGATTCGAGTTTCGGCCGATGCTTCAATCGAAGGCTGTCGGTAAGCATGACTTCATCAACGCTTTTCGACGGTTTGTGGCTTCTTCCAACTTTGAGAATTATGACAGAATCGTCTCGATCGTCAATAGGTCTGTAAAGAAGTAGTTTAAAATGAAATTTAAAGAAACAGGTAACTATAAGAAGTAATTTCGGATTACATAAACTTAAACACACTTTTTAGAATAGTCTTAAAACAGAAGATTTCCGTTTCAAGAAAAAGAGCAGGCCCTAAGACAAATCAAAATGATGTCATATTTAAACTTTCGCATCTTCGATCAAAATATAATCTTTTTATTCTTTTGTTTTTCCTCGATAATCATTCGCAAAAAAGTTTTGACATAAATTAAAGTAATCGAAACCAATAAAAAGTGTAGGAATGTTTTGATTTTCCTGATTTTCGGTGATGATTAAAAAGTCAATAGATTCCTACTCAATTTCGTCTTCGCGGGCAATTGAGAATTCTGATTTCACGCTTGCTTGAATGTCCCCAAATACGTGAAAAATCAACAAAGCAATTCATTAACATACTGCTATAAAACTTTTAAATACATACTAAATACGTGAAAAACCAATAAATCAAATCATTAACGTACTATTATAAAATTACAACACATTATTACGAAATAATCCCAATACGGATCCCGGGAAATCCAACGTTTTTGGGATTTTTATTTTTTATTGAAAAAATTTCTCTCCAAGATTTCGATTTTGAAATTAAAATAACCTATAGTAACTTTTATAAAATCGAAGCACATTGATCATGCTACAATTTTAACCAACAACAAATTAAAACAATTATGGTCTATTATGTCATAATATTTCCGTATTATAAGATTTTACTTATTCCATAACCAAAAGCAAAAGAGTGCAATTTGGATCGAATCCTCGTCGCAGCTGTGCATGCGGTCCCTATCGATGAATCCATAAGCTGGCCACCTTTATTTCCCTCGGCTATTTCTCCTTCCGCAATCGAAATCAAGACAAATGAGGATTTTCCTTAATCTGTTTATGGGTTTCAATGAATTCCTGTTTCCTCCTAACGAAAAATTTTTAGTTTCAGAACTTTCTGGTTTCGAAACGAAAATAGATTCTATATTTAGCTCTGGGGAACTAGCTATAATATTTTGCGAAATCTAAAACAATCTCAAACTTTGAAACAAAAAAATTTATTTTATTTGATTAATTTTTAATTTCCTCATCGAGATCACATTATGATATTTTTTCCACAGCAAAATGTTCTAAAAAATAATTTAACGTTACCAATTACTGATTTTCTAAAACTTACGCTTTTCCCATCGAGACCAAATACCCTTTTTTTAACTTTCGTGTCAGGACCCATCAAAAGACCAACGGTTCATTGACATTTTCCTATATTTTTCGATTTTAATATAGTCAAAATGCCAAGAACTGTTGAGCGATTGAGGAAAGTAAAGTAATATGACCATGTAATATAGTAAGGAATAAATCAATATTAGTCAACATCGAGAGAAAGAAACTTGAATGTCATCGAAAGAACATTCTGGAAGGAAGACGCTAATCGATATGGCTTATCAGTCGTTATCAAAAAAGATGGACTTCTACCTTCTCTATATGGATAAATTCGGCGATGTAAACAAACGTGTCAAATTTTAATTTCTTGATTTCGTTGTAGAAATGGAAACTAATGTGGGCGTAAATAGCTGGAACATTTTCCTTGTTCGTCCAATGTGGTTGATTTCCAGGCGGTAAAGGAGAAAGGGTACACCTTAAACTGTCAAAAAAGAATCGTCGCTGATTCAAGGAGACGAGCAATGCAAACTTGGTTCGGATGAATAATCGAGGATTAGGCTGGGAGTAGGGGTTTCAAGGTGATGTGGAGAGAGGGTTTAAGTAGATTTCGAGGAAAGTGTTATTCGTGGTGAGAATCTCGAGTACTTTTTGAGAGTTTTTTTGGATCCTGGTTAAAGTCGATTTATTTCGGACATCAATTTTTGGAAGCATTTGGTGGAGATACAAAGCAAAGTCCTTTGAATAATAGAAATGCTGCTACAGATGATATTTACGCTTTATTTAGTAAAATTTGATGTTGAAAGAGATTTTCATTAAGACAGATGATTATTTACTAAATCCAAGTTCCAGAAAATTCGAGATTTTCATTACGGAAGACACCTAATAAAATTCAAATCTTTTTACCTAGACTAGAAGCTTTCGACGACATTATTCCAAGAGGAATCTCATTTTCATCGTTTCCAACATCCATCTTCAATTTTCCAAAATAGCACCAACGAACAGAACACAATTATCATTTAAAATAAACTTCTGCTCCTTCGATACTCCTTTTATGGATTGTCCGAGACTCATCTTATCAACTTAGAAGGTGGAGTCAATGCATTCCCTTTATATTAAAAAAGTTATCAGTATTTTACATGAGTCAATACGGATCCTCGATTACCTTGGCACTCCTTAAAAGTCTCGTGAACGATAAATCTGAGACTTCTGACGAAATCAATTTATTTGTAAAATAAAAGTCAAGACAGAAACTGACAGAAGAATATTCTAAAAATGAAGAAAATCGACTACAGAAAAGGTGTGTCGAGATGAAACCTGAAAATTGATGGATGGATTTAAAAATCGGTGTAGGTGGGGATTAATCAACTGGGACTGGAGAATAAAAAACTGTTATCAGAAGTTTTATTTGAAATAAGAGTTTCAAGTTTTTTACTCCAGACGAGACAAATCAAAAATTATTTTTTATACATTATAGACGACAGTTAATTGACCGAGATCGGAGGACAGATAGTTATCATAGGAAAGCTTTGATTTCCCGGTGGAAAAGACGAAGAACTACTTTCTGAAGTAGTGTAGTTAGAGACCAATTGATACTAAAGAACAAATAATCAGTGCCGATAAGTTTATTCTGACCCGAAAGTTTCAACCTTTCTCGATGAAAAAAGTTATTTTTGGAACAAATGTAGTTGGGAATCAAATGATATTGAAGAACAACCACCATCGGGAAGTTCGTTTTGACCCGAAAGTTTTAATTTTTCTCGATGGAAAAAATTATTTTTCGAATCAATAAAAGTAGAAATTATACAATGTTAAAGAACAACTATTACTAGAGTATCCATTCTGACATGAAAGTCTTGATTTTTTCTCGACGGAAAACATGAAAAATTATCCTTTTGACGTAATGCAATTAGAAATCAATTGATTGACACTAGAGAAAAAACAGCTATTTTTGATAAGTCTATTCTGACACGAAAGTTTTCATTTACTGGCTTTCGACGGGAAAGTAGAAAGTTTTTAAAATATTATAAAAGTAAAACCCACTTTTAAACACGGCTTACAACATCTAAGTATTTAAGTTTCGAAGTAGGTAAAAATTAATTTTCGAAAAAAATAGCAAATTCCAGTTTCAAAAAAGAAAGCAAAATCAAAGTGATAAAGATTTCATTCAAACGACTTTTTGCGCAGTAACAGGGATTTTTGAATTGGATTTGTGCAAAAAAGTCAAAATAAAAAGATACTTTGATTTATGGTAATGAATCACGCTAGATGGAATGCGGTTGATCGGTCAAAAAAGATGAGCGAAAAATTTAAAAAAAAGATTAATCGAATATATAAAAACTCTTCATTTTCCTTTGTTAGCCGGAAATGCCATCGGCGATACAATCCAAGTGGATTTTTTAAAAAGCAGCTTTATCTTTGGTTAATTGAATTAATTCAAAGTCTGAGGAAGTTTATTCCAAAAAGCTGGTCAATATTATTATTAAAAAAGAAAAACGTCTGTTGACCTTTTTCGTGAGTAACTTGAAAAAAATCGCCCTCTAAGGAACCCTTTAGCCTAGATACATCTTTCATCCTACCCCTGATCCATGTGATCTCCTACCCATTTCCGTTATCTATACCCTTATCCCTGTACTTCTTTCTTCTACTTTTTAATCCAAAAAAAACCAACCTGATGTGATTACTGTTTTGATCAAGAACGTCGCTATTTCTCTTCTGATATCTTTGTATGGAAGGAAAAGTCAGAAGAGAATCCAAGGCATTCATCAACACCGGAGGCTGGTTTTTTCCAAACGAGACATTCACGACAGTTCCATGTTCAATCGGGATCTCTTTTTCTTCTGTCTCTGTCATCGTTTTCCCTGAGGCAATTTGAGGGGAACCTAAAATAGAAGACATAATTTATTATAATTTTTGTCGTCCTTGAAAGATGGTTGAAATACGTCAAAAAATGAAAAACAAGATGAGAGATTAAGTACAAAAAGAACAGACTCCTTCCGTTCGTACTAATGACCAATCAATTCCTTTTTGTAAAACGTAATCTGCCTTGGAAACGGTCGAGGGTCAAGAAAGGTCATTCTTTACGGCAAAAGCTGGTCGAAGAGAAAGGTGTAGAAAAATAGTAAAAGATAGTGGAGGGAAATGCACAAAAACCGAAATATAGTCGAGGGAAATGCAGGAAAACACCAAAAATTATCGAAGACGAAGGTGTCGAAAAGTGATCGAGGAAGAAGATGCAGAAAAACATCAGAAATTATCGAAGACGGGAGTTTCAAAAACGGCAAAAGCTGATCGAGAAAACATGGGAAATGGCTTGTTTGGTCATCGGAAAAGAGGACAACAAAAATAACAGATTCGTTCGTCATCAAATAATGCTCAAAATGGCATTCAAGATTGAACACAAAGACTTTCGAAAAATCTGAATTCAAGATTCAATTTGCCGAGCAACAAATTTCATATTGTTTAAAATAAAAAATTAAAAGTTATTTTTGGAGAATACTAAACAAGATTTTCTATTATTAAAGACATTCTTAAATTCTGGCGTCCTGTTTCGAAAAAGTCTTTTTTAGATCGCTCCAAGTTAGCAAATATTGAATGAATTTTCGTGATTCATTTTTTAAGATTTGAATGAGGTTGATATTTCATTCAATACCAAAGAATTTTAAATTTGAAACGATTTTCATAAAGATTGATATGAATAAGTTCCGCTTATATTGCAAAAGCAGCTTTCAATTTTCAACGCTCTGTTATAACGATAAATTTTAGGTACTGGAGACTTCTTTCTAGACTAATTTCCAGGCTTTGACATCATATCCCTAATTTCCCAAATCTAGTGTTCTGTTTCTAAACTAATTTCCAAGCTATGGCGTTCCGTTCCTAAACGAGCTTTAATTTTTAGCGGGTTCTTCCGAAATTTGTTTAGCTCGCTTTTAGACAAGTTTCTCTTCTATTTCAGAAAGACTGATGTTTATTTGATTATTTTTTAAATTAAAAACCTCAAATTTACGTAAATTTAAAAAGTTACAAAAATCCACCAACTATTCCTTAATGGAACCTCGGGATCCGAAATTTAGGAAATTCTGCAGAATTATTCCTAAATCGAGGATATCAGTTTTTTAAACTTAGTTTTTGGGCGGAATTGGAACTTTAAGGACATCGAAAACCCGATCAAGTACTTCTCAATTTCCTTGAAAACTGGGTTGGACAAATAAAATGGTCAGTTTTGAAGAAAAATAATCCAAACATGCACATTCGTTTGCATCATAAAAAAGGACTAGAAAAGATAGTCCAGTTCCATAATTTTAAAAAGCAAACTTATTCTTTAAAAATCTGCGCTCGAGACTGGTTCAGGAGCCAAAAAAGGAGGCTCCGGCCTGCCGGATTCGAACCAGCGACCTAAGGATGTCCGCGAATCACTACAGTCCTCCGCTCTACCAACTGAGCTAAGGCCGGTGGCGATCGGCACCAAAATTTTAACTTTATCAATAATAATTCAAGGCCCTAATTCCTCTAATAAAAATTCGAAAATTAACTTTTCACACATTTTCTGCGAATCCTCCTTCCATGAAGACATTAATTTTTCTGTTCCGGTCCAATCGAGAAATAAATCTGATCAGACGCGGGAATGATGGTTGAAAACAGGGATTACCTGAGGGAACATAGAGGAAAAGAAAAAAGAGGATTTCGACGGTCTCTATATTAAACAGAATTATGGAACAAGTTTGATCTTGATGATTTTTAATCACAAAAATAAAGGAAAAAGAAGTAGGTCTGTTCAATTAAAATCGGAAAACCGCTGATAACCGAAACTATCGGGTCAAGGAGGTCATTGAACGGGATTTTGATCGAGCAAGGAATATTAAAAAATCAGTTCTCAAAAAATAGATCTGCGGCTTCCAAAAATCTTATGAAATTCCACTAAAACAAAAGTATTTTCCACATTAGACATTTATATTCATACAAGACCCATATATAATATTAACCCCCACCACAAAGGCAAAAACAATTTTGCCAAAAAGGTCTCGTCCCAAATCCTTTGAAAGAATTTCTACTTGGGGATGTTGCCATGAGACAAAACTAAAGTTTTTTTCCACCGAAATGTCAAAACACAAACAATCAAACTCATGAGCAAGGAATAAGCAATCATCTGGACCACTCTTTTTGACCTGATCGAAGAATAAATAGACAAACGACCGACATGGGAATTAACATCGAAAAAGTCATAAAATAAGATTACAAGAACTATTCAACAGACAGCTATCCGTTGATGAGGATTATCTATGTCGTTGGTGTATTTTGGAACTTTTGAATCGGTCTCACAATGAAGAAAAATAGTTGTATTGGTGAACTATAAGGATTATCTATCAGATAAGGATATAGATGAAGGTCTGGATAGAGTCGAGAAGATATACTCCTTTTGTCTACAGTATTTGAGTAAGGTTACAGAAGATAATAAGGTCGTAGAACTTTTCAGAATCGATTAGAGTATTTAAAGATTGTAGAAATTGGTTTTTCTGAAAATTCTGTTTCAATCAAAAATTCCATCTCTTATTCGGGACAAGTCTTTCGTAATTTTTAATAAATATTCCTTTTTATAATAGGATGATGATTCACTCGTCTTCTTCATCGATGAATTGGTTTCTCGACTCTGAAAATGGACTTTTTAAATTATTTTTATGTTTTGTTGTTGTTGTTGCTTAATTATTTCTGTTTAATGGATTTATGGATGTGGATATTTTCTGGCTTCTCTATACAATGATCTCAAGTTGTTAGAATCTATTATTCTTTCCAGAACCTATTATTTAAGGATATGATTAAGACTGACTTAATTTTCGCTCTACTACATTTCATTTTCTTTGAAAATATATATTTTTAAATATCTTAAAACATTGCCCCATATTAATTGTAATGTACTAATCCAAGATATAGTTGTCCTGGATTTTCCCTCGACGACTAGATCGCTCGAGGAAGAACTATTAGACGAAATAAAAAATCTCATTTCCATGTTCTACCGAAAATTGACGAAAATAACCTTTTTCCATCGAAATAGAGCATTCAATTTCAGCTTTAAAATATCACAATCCGGTTGACACTTGATAACTTCCAATCCCCACATTGAACTTTCCCTATCAAAAACCCCAATTTGGACGTGTTCATTTTTGAGTCGGTGACAACCAAAAGTAAATAATAAAAGAAAACGGCCGCCAATAATGCAATTTTCGCCATTTTCGAGGCCGCACAACATTTGTGGATTTGCGCTCTGGAAATTACCGCAACATTGGTTGACCGAGTTCCTGAAAGTCCGCTTGGGTCAATTTTCCATCGCCTAGCCTGCTAATTGCCGCCACTTTTTTGTGGAGCCATTGTTTGGTAATTTTCCGAGTTCCGGTAATTTCTGAGTTTTGGTTCGTAGATTCTGGAGGGGGAGGAATTTAATAGGGTTAAGAGGGTACTGTCCGGAGATCAATCTTGGTTGGGGATAGATAGTCTCAGGGAGTGATGTTAGATATGCCTTTCCGTGACGAAGATGTCTGATCCCAGAAGACAGGAAAGAAGTAGTTTGAGCTTTTTAGGAATTATTTTTAGAGTTTCTTTTCTAGGAAACTGACTCGCTGTTTTAGGACTACTTTTTATTTCCGGCTTCTGTAACCTTGGCTGTAAGACAATCATCTTCAGAAGCCACTTCTTCATTCCCAGTTCATGACCTGAGAACTACTTTTGTGCTTTGAACTTTTGCAAGATTTATTGCAAAAAATCTAAATCATTTTCGAGAATTTCCGGTTTTGGAACCGCTTCCTCACTTCCGATTTCCGTACAGTTTATCACGAAAAATCACCTTCGGAAATCTTTCTCTCGGTTATGCAACTTGCTCTTTCCCGACCTCCCTTAATCTGATCACCCATCTTTACTCATAAAGTCTTTCGCTTTATACTTAAAACCCAAATTCTTAGTCTTTTTCCAAGAATAATATTCGCAGTATAAACTTGATCTCAGTCCTTTTCCTGACCCCATCAATTACACCATGTCCAGATGTCATCCCTTTATTTATTTTATTAGAGCCCAGGTCCAGCCTAATGTTGCATCGATAACGTCGGCCTTGGGTCGTCGTTCCTGCTCAGTACGTGCTCGGCCCCTCTCGGTCACCTTCGAAATTCCAAAATTCCGAATTCTGCGCGAAAGCCAATTGACCGAAACAAAAGCAGCTTTATAAATTAGTTCCTTCCTCGATAATTATAATTTATTGTTTTTATTGTTTTATATTAAATCAAGGGTCTAATTTTAGTTAATCGAAGTTTGGACTTGCAAATGTCCGAAAATTTAATGACCATTTCAGAATTAAAAATTCAAGTGATCTAATTGGGTCGGCTGTTTTGGGACTTTACTGGGGTTTTGCTTCAATGAACTTTAACATCCAGATGCAAGTTTTTTTTGCAAAAAGTTAATATAATTATTTTTTCAAATTACGCGGACTTTGGCGTTTTATTCCCCCGAATGCTAATTGGTTCAGACACCAATATTCAGGTTTCTTTTTTCTTGAAATGATTCTTGTAGTAATTCAGGATAATTTTTCTTGACGTCTACAGTATTCTTGAACTTTTCTCAGCATATCCCCTGGGGCAAGTTTCCTAGAATTCATCAGTAATTAACTATTTCTTATTCTTCGGGTTTGCTCATTGATTTCTTAAAGAATTGATTTATTTTTATTCAAGAAAAATTGGAATCTACCTTCGCAGACTCGAAATCTAGATTTCCTACCCGAGATTTCAAGTCACCGTTCTCGTTTACGACATTTCGACGTTCCTTAATCGCTTTAACCTTTTTACATCCGAGCATTAAAATTTATTTCTAATTATTTTGATTGCTTTAAGATTAAGATCTTGTACAACTCAATGGAAAAACTGCTAAACACAATCGTAAAATTCGGGTTTCTAGAAGGTTATAAAAATTCTTGTCGAGAGAAATTTACAACAACATTCCTCTTCATCTTTTAACAGTTTTCCAATCGACATCCGAAATTTGAAATTTAGAGTTCCAAGTATTTTCAGACTAGAAACTCCTGCCAGAACGATGTTGTAACAACATTTGGTTGTTGTTTTTACAACAGTGATTTCGAAACTCGAACATGATACGTCCCTCCCTCGCAGATCACCTCCGTCAAAGTGACCATTAACCTTTATTGGATCGAAGATTTTAGGACTGTAATTATTGCCTTCGGGGATGATTTGAGGTTTGGCGCCGTTCCCTGTTTTTGCGCGATTCGGCAAAAGTTAAAAACTGCGCATTTTGTTTATAAAACTAGTAGAAAAATGTATGCGTGTGTGTTCTTGTTCGGTTCGATGCTCCCTTTGCGTGTCGCTCGTTTTCCACTTTACTGCTCTCGGGGCTGAGAGCGCGGCAGGCGGATTTGATCGATCCACAGAGTCAGTGGATGAATGTCGGCGACCCATGGCGGCGTGTTTGACGACCTACAGCGAACAGTCACGGCGTGCCCCATTGGCAGTGATTGAGTGGATGTGTACGATCCATTTTTATTCCCTTAGATTTTTCAGAGGGGAATGGATTTGATTATTTTACTCTCTGATAGGGTCATGGTGGACAGTGGTCAGTCCGAGGTTCTTTGATCGCGGGGTGGATGTTGATCTAGGATCTGATTACGGGGGTGGATGTCCGGTTATGCTGGAAACGGATTGATTGGCTTTATTTAGTCTGTTTACAGGCAGCGGTAAAAATTTTATGGATCTCTTTAGGATTTTAACTGTTACAGTAATTCCTTGTGGAAAGTTTTATTCTCCGAAACGCTTTATTTGATGATTTCCGGAGTTTGTAATGAGTGGATTTATCGAGTGATTTGGTTATGGATCCTGGTGGATGTTTGAACTTTCACATCGATTCCGTCGTACATCCCTTTGATCTTTTGATCTAGTGTAAAAAAGCCAAAATTTAAACAGCATATTGACTATATCATGGTTTATGACTAGTCAGACATCTAAACATCTAGGTTGAGATTTTATTGTTGATCATTTAGAAAATCCAGAATTTTCTCTTTCTGTAATCTCAGAAGGAACGACATTTGTTTTGAAACATCCATCATTTCTTCAAACCCCAACTTCCCCCAAAGCAATTATTTCGTCCAAAGGACTTTTTTACACAAGTTTCCAAACGTATTCATAAATCGAATGCCCTTGCAAAACAACTCCCCCTCTCTCACCCGAATGTCCATTTTGCGAGTTTTACCGAATTCTAAATTCCTGTGCCCCGAAATAACTTCCTCCTGTTCATCCAAATCCTCCACAATAACACGGTTTTACCTTCAACTTTATCCAAAATCGATCACCTCTGACCCCAAAAATTTGATCCGTTTTCGTCGTTCGTTTTTCGTGAAAGAATTGTTGATTGATAACTGTCCATTACAATTTCGATCGAAAACTTTTTTGTCTTCAAACTATTTATTTCCGCGATGGAATCAAGTTGTAAACTTTCGTTGTAGACTTTGATTGTTTGGAACATTTAGGTTGAGTATACTCTTGCCATTATGTTGCGGCAGCTATTATCCACCAACGGAGAGGAGATGGGTCTGGGCAAGCCCCTGGGCATCGAGTTTAGGCCGGAGCAACAGGACTACGTGAGTCATTTCCGACATAATCCGAGTTACCGTAAAACGGTTTCCAGAGGACTGTTCAGTCGATGCCTCAATCTCAGGGTAATTACTATTATCCTCCTCCAGAATATTCGGGTTATCAGCAGCCTCAGCAGACTGTGATTCAAGGACCATATGTGACTTACCAACAACCCCCTCAGGGAGCGTTCGAGATCCCTCCTTCGAGCACATCCGAGCTCTACAGCTCCACGTACGCCATGTTGAGCAACGACGGGATACCCACCCACAGTGAATGGTCAGTTGCTGGACGAAAATCACGCGATCGAATGACTTTCGTCGTTAAATGTTTAGTTTTCTTGATCTTTAATGCATGACGTTTAGGGGCTATCCTCCCCCAGAGAAACAAGATTCCTACAGCTACCACCCACCCCCGCAAGTACAGTATGCTCCGGTGGTCGTCCCCCAGAATCAGTACATCCAGGAGCCTCAGATAGTCCAGTACAGCCAGTATTACCAAACTTATCCTCACATGGAACAAACTGCCCAACAACCTTCGACGTCAGCAGAAACCGGTTCGAGACCGGGAACGGCGGACAAAAACAGGAGGCCGAGCGTGACCGCGAGATCGGCTCAGCAAGCTTATTCCGAGTCCTTCCGGAAGATCGCCAAGATCCCCGGGAACCTTAGTGAGCAGGAAGATGAGGAGCGAGTTCTGTGCCTAGCTTGCAAGGGGGTCTACTCCTCCAGACGATCTTTGACAGGCCACATCGGGAGGAACGAGAAATGTCGGGAGGTTATTGGGAGGACGTACATCAGCACCCTCGCCCAGACAGGTCAATCGGAGATATTGCCCGATCCAGGATCTGTGGAGGGAGGCATAAGCCCCGTGTGTCCCAATTGCGACAGATTCATCAGCCACTACAAAGGAAACATCAGACGACATATTAATCAGTGCATAAAACGACCAGTCAGAGATCACAAAACCGGCAATTCGCCTGGATCCGTCAAGTCCGTGGCCCAGCACTACGCTTCCATGGCTCCAGTGATCACGAAAGATAACCCAGCCTATCATCAACTCGCTCAAGAGGGCGATATTTGTTACATCCCCGACGGCGGCTACCCTTATCCCGCTGATCCCCAACCAGGGAAGAAATCCAAGAACCATTCTAGCAATGTCGCTGTCCAGTCGACAAATCCCTACACCTGTGCCTGGTGCAAGTTCTCCACAGTATACAAAGGGAACATGAAGAGACATCTAATCAGCGTTCATAACTGTACTGATGAGTTGCTAAGAACCATTGCCTTTGACTTGGAACGGCTCAGGGCACTGGCCACCGATAGACCAGTGACCCCTCTGTGTCCCCAGCCGGAGAGGATCCGGGGGTGTTCCGGGAGACGGAGGAAGTGCCGACCCAAGGGAGATAGACTGGACGACTTGAAGAAGATGAAGCTCCTTGGAGAGGACGAGGACCCTCCGGCGGCCGTTTCTGACGTCGTTGCTAGCTTTGCCAGCCCCATGCCAATCAAGTTCCCTGAAGAACCCGTTGCCGCGAGTCATGATAGCGGGATAAGCTCCGGAAGTAGCATTGATGAACTTTAACGTGGGTTTTTGATTCTCTTTCCAATCTGTGGTTTCCGTATAATTCCAATCCCGATTGATTACTTTATGAATCACTCTCTGACTCAAAATCCCCCTGTCAATCAACCATTATTTATTTTAAAAAATAATAATTAAAAAACATTCCATTATTGCTTCCACTCGAAGGGTCACCGATATTATTTGCGGCCTTGAATTTCTTGGTTTTTTGTAATTTTAAATCAAGAAATCTCTCATCCATAAATTTTAATCTATATCTAAAATTAAAAGTCTGTTTGTACTATCTGGAAATCTGTCTTCGGGGGCGCCAAAAGAAACAAAAGAATTGTTATTGACACAAGACTGTTTGTCGCCGCTCGAGATTAATTGATTAGTGAGGGAATGCTGGACTGGTTGCTAATCGAAGAGATGATGGAAGGCGCTGATTAGACCGGGGCAAGGGCATCGGAGATTTATTCAATAATGGATTTTCTGATAGGGGTCCGTTTGGTTGTGAATTCGTAATACAGTCAGGGAACGCATGAGAAAAGTAATACATCATTGTTTTAAAATAGATGTAAAACAAGAACTCAACAAGTTTTGCTGTGATTTTTCTTTATCTTCTGTGTCTGTATGACTTTTTTCCGGCGTCTCGCGCTCAGATAAAAACGACTCTCACGAGAGCAAAGATGCATTTTTTGTTCATCACTGGAATAAAATACATCCACTTTGGTTATAAACCCAAGTTTGAGGTTAGTATTAGATGCTGCCATTTGGATATGGCAGGGAAAGTAAATTTTGGAGTGTTCCACTTCAGTGGAGCCTGTTATTTCAGAGTGCTTAGGATTGATGTAGGGTCGTCTTTCTTAGGTTGTTTTTTTGTAATAAACCTAACTCCAAAATACACTACCCTTTTACAACAGAGAAAGACTCATTCTCCATCAATTCCGGTCCGGTTTCTGCGAATCTTTTTTATTACACTCTAAACAAGTCTTCAACGTTTCTAATCATTAAATCTATAGTATCAATCGGGAAGGGACATTCTAAAAAACAATCTTCTCTAATTAACGATTTTCAGATTCCATTTTCTTGCCTTGAAAGTAGCAATTTCACTTTGACAACCCAAATCCGAACAACCCTCCAAGTAGCAATTAGAAACGATGCAATTCAAGTTTTGTAATTTCTAATATTTGTCCGAATTTAATTATTTAGTTGCAATGCCCATTATTCAGACTGTGATAAGATTGGATAGAAAAATGGATTATTTGGATTTTGTAATTGGAAGTGTGGAAATTGAAGAATTCGACTCGATTTAAAAATAATGATTGCAAACTTGTAAAGAGACTGGGGGAGGATTCGGATCATTAATAATTAGAAGAAATCTCGAATAAAGAACTGGAATTTTGTTTATCCTCGTTGAAGGGGAATTGCAGAAGGAACAGCTACAGATTGAATATACGGCAGATAAAGTTTAGCGGAAGTCTCTGGGAACAAAGATCTTCCTCCAACGAGATATTCGATTCGATAATATCTTGTAGTAAGTGACCGGTTACTCGTTCGAGAGTTGTAAGGACTTTATTATAATTGGCGAGGAAAATAATAAAGTGTTCAAGCTTATTTTCGATTGAAATAATTGAAGTCAGATTCAGATCATTAATACTATTGAATTGCAAATTGAGTTTTTTATACCATGAGATTTACCATCAACCTTAAAAACTATCATCTAAGAATATAAGTCAATTGCATTGCTTCCTTGACATTGAATATTTTATTGCTCAGAAAGGTGGAAGAAAAAGTTTCTTCTCCTAGTCTGTATTTCTATTTAAAATAACTCAGTGAATGTGGTACTTCTGTTGATTGCAGACAAAGTTGTGGAGGGGAATGGCGATGAATGCAGCAGTAGCTATTCCCACAGCATCAGCCATTGTTGCTACGGAGAGAGAATATTCCTTGATATCTGGAGCAACTTCTTGATGGATCCTGTAGAAAGTATTTGAATAAGCAGATCCACCGAGAACTCCTTCGTACAAGACTAAAACGAAAATAATCCAAATATGGGGAACAAAGAAATAAACAGAATCAAATATGAAGAATACGAAATTAATCGTCTGAAAAAATCCTTCAAATTAGTTCACTCATAACTTTTTACCTGTAATATTGGGAGAATCAGCAAAACCCAAAAAGGTAGTCTGAAAATGCTGACACTTGATCTCGAAAGAAACACTCCCAGGTGATAGAGCACCTGATACCATCGATATTGGGAACTCCTCGATAAATGGAATCCGTGAGAACAATCGAAGTATATAAGTTCAGTCTATAATTAATTTTTTTTTAAATATAATTGCTGAAACTATACCAATCCTTGATTAATCGCATACTCTGCAATATAAACGACTACTAATGGTATCATGTACTTCAACATCGGCTGCAAATTGACTACATTATATCCTTAAAGATAAGAGCAGTAGCAAACCACAATAAGAAGTAACTTTTCTTTGAAAGGAATGTGTCGTTGATTGATAAATTCATTTCCAATTGGATTTACTGATCCCGATTTTTCGAGCTTTGTGTCATTACTGGACCAATCGACTTCTGATGCAGTACGAGAATGAACACTTCTAGTAGAACAGACTACCAAGTTCTGTCCATTAACGATCCATGTTCCTGGTTTAAGTATCTGAACTTGATGAACAGTGTCAGGAACAACCATCAAGAACCAGTAGGCGACAGCAAATAGAATTGGAACAATCAGCATAGCTAAACATGCATTCTTGGGAGACAGATTAGCGAGATGAGGTTCCGTCAGACCTGCGTAAGCCAGAGATCCTATGATCCCGGCTCCCCCTGTTCCACTCGACCAAGCAGCGACTACCGATCTTGGAAAGTAAGAGGATAAACCTAAATATGTTATCTCTCCGAGACCCATTCCTGCGGCAGCAAAGGTAACTCCCATTAAGGACATTGTCACTGAGGTAGAGAAGGCTACAATAAGATAGCAAGTCACTTGAAGTGCACAAACAATTCCATGTCTCATCCCGGAAGGAATTTTCTGCATGAAAAAAGGAAAAGTGATCTTAACGAATAATGATGGGAGGATATCTGCCAGTAACACAGCTCCAGTGGATACTGATGAGCAGTGTGATTCTGTTATGTCATTCTAAGAATAAAAAATAAAATTCAGAAGCTGATGACTCACCAAGCAATGATTTTCGGTGTCGTTCTTCTCCTTGTGTTGTTGTTTATCCAGTATATCCTCCGCTGCACTCAACTGCAAAGATAGAATTCACATCATTATATTAATAAAATTAAAATAACCATAATAGTATATGCATAGTTGTTGCACAGTCCGAAGATCCAGAAAGCCGCTAAATTTCTTATGAGGATAATTTTCTGTTCAGAAATACCCATTCTCGATAATCAAAAGTTGGTGCTGAACGAGCAGAGGACGATATGTGTTTTTGGCTGATTGAATTTTTCTGTCTCAGACTTTTTCCAATTTTAGTTGCATGTTGTGTTGATAAGATACTTTAAGGACAACCGTTTTTCTCACAGCTCCCATAATTTTGAGCGGACATTCTTGCAATAGTTGTGTTTCTCTATGAATTTAAAGAGTCGCTGACCGGTGAAGAGTAGGCAGAAATTAAATAACTTTATTA
This sequence comes from Halicephalobus sp. NKZ332, assembly GCA_009761265.1. Taxonomy (NCBI): domain Eukaryota; kingdom Metazoa; phylum Nematoda; class Chromadorea; order Rhabditida; family Panagrolaimidae; genus Halicephalobus; species Halicephalobus sp. NKZ332. The sequence goes on along the minus strand of VOSG01000472.1, from coordinate 138 downwards.
ATAGATTAGGTCTCATGGAATCATACATTTTCCCTATAAACGAACTATGATATCGGTGTTATTTCTAACAACTATTGATCTGATGTAACTGACAATCTATACATTATTAGACTAGTCCTTTATTATTACAATTTACTC
>VOSG01000471.1:1728-12172 GCA_009761265.1 Halicephalobus sp. NKZ332 | reverse complement strand
TGTGTCTACAGAATCCGCGATGACGACCGGGTTGTTCGCGACGGCCGCTCTCAGTTTTGTAAAATGCGCATCTTCACTGTTGGCCAAGTCGTCAAAGTACCAGTTCCCGATGTAGTTCGTTATCAATTTATACTCCCCTGCCGCGACCAAATTTATCATGTCATCCATGTTTTTGAATGGATTTGTATCTGCTGGTTGCAAAATCGCTTCTAATAACAGGATTTGATAGAGAGTCATCATGAGTTTTGCTTGGAATATAGAGAAAAACACCAAAGCGATGTTGCCACCGGTGCTGAAAAACCAAAAATCCTCTGGCTGCGTCAACTGCAATCGGGCAAAACGCCAAACGATCTGGAAATTTTTCACAGTATTTTCCAATAATACAGTAACTTGATTTTTCCGGACTTACATCGATAGGTTCCCAAGTTGCTCGAAGCTGCATTTTCCACTCCACTCTCGCGACAAAAATGGAGTACAGTGTCTGGCAGAGAAAAGTCGTGATCATCCCTACCCAGATCCATATGGAGTAAACATCGAAGGCATTCCACAAAGAAGACGAGAGTTGCTTGCCGATCTTCTTCACGGCATAGACGGGCTTGACATTGTAGACGTTGTAGCTGAAACTGTAGTACGCTCCTCTGGTGTCTGTGTACTGATACAGTAGACAGACGACATCTGCCGTGTCGTTGAAGAGATACCCCAGCATCCCTGTCCAAGTCCCATTTTTCTGAAAGAATTGTTTGAGTTTCATATTACTGCGCCAGACTTACGAGAGTTCCCCAATCGACGGATCCAACAGGAGAAGATGTGACTACAGGCACAATTTCGTAATTCAAGTACCCCACGATCATCGTCAAGATCTCCATGGTCCATCCTGGAAAGGGACAAGAAAGGGTCGGACTATAAGTGGGGAAGAGCATGCAATTGTCGAAGGCATCCGGGGGATTGTGTGCGTAGACAATTCTGATTTTCGTTCTCTCCCGAGGAATAAGGCTCGTCACGTTGTCTAATATGAATTCTAAATCCGAAGCATTCATTTCGCAATCTAAAATAAAAAATTAATTTTTATTCAGAAATTAAAAAGACAACTGTTCTCTCTAGAGAGTAGAAAAGTAAATAATTTTTTTGTCCAAAAAATGAAATTTCCGAAAATTTTTATGTTCAGAGTTCGGAATTTGATCCCCCGGAAATCCTTCAATTAGAGTTATGTTTTATTTTAAAACAGCGGATAAATAATAAATTACAAAAAATATTTACACAAGGGGTTCGAATTTTTTTTCGAATTCATTTCTGAGATTTTCATCAAGACTACTGTAGATTTGAGTAATTTTCTCCCATCTTTGTTCTTCACCGAGATTTTGATCTTTCAAAATTTCAGAAATCTTTGCGAATTCTGTTTGGGCGTTTTGAGACATTTCGCCAACGGCTTGGTTGATGGTTTCCCTCTTCGACTGCTGGTTTCGATCGGATTCATTCATGAATCTTTGGTAAAGAGTACGTTGAGAAGAGTCTAACTGGGGAAGAACCTTGGATTCTATTTGTTGGATTTTGTCTTGATAACTGACATTAGGTTGTCTGATGATGCTTTTGAACTGAAATTAATTTATTATTTAAGTATCAAAAATCGAATAAAAATTTTACGGAATTGTTTCGACATTAATTTCCACTGAGTTTTGAGAATTTAAACAAAAACTTACTTGTGAGACTATTTCTTCACTAGCACCTTGGAGGAACTCTGGAAGCGATCCTGAAGAAGAAGATGATGATGATGATGTGATGATTGTGATGGTGGTGCTGATGGTGCTGATTGTGATGGTGGTAATGATGGTAAGGAAGGTTTTTGAGCGTTATTCGGGAAGCTTATCGAAGCTGAGAACTGTTTTGGAGCCATGTTGGAATTGTCTCCAACAGGCGTATCAAACTGACTTCCAGGAAGCATATTGAAGTGAGGACTAATCAAAGGATTCGAAGGTTGTCTCGGAGGCATGTTGAAACGGTTCATCTGAGGCATATTAAATTGATTTCCAGGAGGCATATTAAATTGATTTCCAGAAGGCATGTTGAAACCAGAATTCATCGAAGGCATGTTGAAATTAGGGCTTCCGGGAAGCGAATTCAGTTGAGGATTCATCGAAGGAATGTTGAAATTAGGGCTTCCGGGAAGTGGATTTAGCTGAGGATTCATGGAAGCAGGATTCGCAGGCATCCTCTGGGGTACCCTCTGAGGACCGGTATAGCTCAACGGCATCTGGATCCTGTTCCCTCCGAGTCCCGGAAGAGGAAAAGTGTTCATCGGAACCACTTGACTAAAGCCAAAGGTTGCTGTGGAAAGAAATAGAATAGTAGAAAACATTTTTGACAACTGATTTTGGAGCTTCAAGTTCGGCCTTTTTGTACTTCTGCTTTCAGTTGTTTTCTGACTGCGTAACTAGTTCCGTTATCCTCTGACCGGACGGATTTTCATCGCTCCAGTTGATATCCAACGAGTTTTGCAACAAGTTTTCATTTCTATTTTTTTATGAAAATTTTAAGGTCACCTTGATGTTGAAATATTGTTCCAATTCTGAAAAAAAATTTTCAAAATTTTCGAGAAGTAGAATCAAAAATCCTGAAAATTCGTGTTGAGACGGTTTCATAAGAATACCTATTTTTGATTTTCATGTACTTGAAACATTTTGTAAATTTAATGCAAAATTTGAGTTTTTGAAACTACTCTATTAAAAGGACCAAAATCTGTAATTTTATAAAAACCTCCAGAATCGACTGCAGCAAAGAATCCTGAAAGTTCTTGGAGTATTTTTAACTTTATTTCGTGACAACTTTGTAAAAATAGTCATTTTTTGTTTTCACAATAATATTATCGGATGTTACTTTTGACCTGGAAAAACGAAATTGAATTCATAGACCGGTTGGCTGAGTTTTTTGAAATTGGAACGAGTTTTGAAATCTGTTCGTGAAAAAGAGAATTTGGCCTTTGACGCGAACGGTAATCCGGGATCACCGAACGTGTTCCTCAATCTCGATCCCGTCGTGAACCAGATTGTGTAAATCCTGTCGTGAACTGGATCGAGAAATCTCGTTTCTGACTTCAAATCGATGATGTAATAATTTCTTGATACTTTACTGTCAATAAGTAATACAAGTGTTTCTGGCATTACATTCCCTTTTTCAACTTTCCGTTTTTGATATATGAATTTGGTACTCCATATCAATATAACAATTAAAATATTATTTCTATTTTTATCAACTATTCTATACTTTTTTATTTTAATTTAATCTAGCCACAAAAAGGACTAAAGATATCGTTTCTAAATTCAAAAAGATGATGCAATTTTTTTTGGCGTTCTGTCCCTCGTTTCTTTTCCTCTATTTCTTAACCTCATGTTGTTTTTGATATATGAATACTCTATTTCAGATCAACAGAACTATTAAATTTCGATCTCTCCATCCGTCTTTTTGTGCTGTACTTCGTCATCTTGCTTCCTCGGATCCTCCAAAAAAGATCCGAACATCGGTCCCGAGGATGGAGTCCAGGCCCGGCTTGAAAAAGACGAAGATCGAAAATGAGGCTTTTCACTCTCTTTTTACTCCAGAGTTAAATGAACTTACCGAACTTTTCAATAAATACAAATATGAACTCAGGTTTGTTTGATTTTGTGTTAAACTCACTGACATTAATTTTACTAAGTTGGTTGTATGTGTATTACTAGCAACGAAAGAGTGTTACTAACATCATTACACTAAAACTAACATCGTTATATTTCCCATATCAATACCTTTAAATCCATTATTATTCTTTTTCAGGATGGCCGGAGGAGCTGTTCGTGATTTGATGATGGGAATCACTCCTGCCGATGTAGATTTAGCTTCTGATGCTACTCCGACTCAGATAAAGGAAGTGTTTGAGAAAGAAGGAGTCAGAATGCTACATAAGAAAGGCGAAGAACACGGAACCATCACTTGTCGAATCAATGGGACCGAGAATTTCGAAATTACGACCTTGAGGTTTGTTTATTTTCAAGTTGATACAAATATTGGTGTTCCTATCGATATTAATGATCTTCGTGTTAGCTTTAGTACGGATATGTACACCAGTACCAATGCTAATATTGACTTTAATGTTCGTATGAATATCAATATGGACATTTTTTATCAATGTTGATATGAGTATTTGAGTTGATATCGATGTAATCTTTTTCCAGGGTCGATGTTGTTTGTGACGGAAGACGTGCGGAAGTAAAGTTTACTACAGATTGGGAACTCGATGCCTTCAGGAGGGATTTGACTGTAAATTCACTTTTTTGTGGACTTGATGGAACTATATACGATTACACAGGGGGCATTGAGGACATCAATTCTAGGAAAATCCGCTTTGTTGGAAATGCCGTGAGCAGAATTCAGGAGGACTACCTCAGAATCCTCCGTTATTTCCGTTTTTACGGAAGGATTGCGGAATTTCCGAATCAGCATGATCCTGAAAACATAAAAGCCATAATCGAAAACAAGAAAGGAATGTCCAATCTTTCCGGAGAGCGCGTATGGACGGAATTGAAGAGGATAGTTAACGGTAGATTTGGACCAGATGTGATGAAGACGATGTTGGAAGACTGCAAACTACATGAATTTATAGGATTGAATCCTGATTCATCAAATTTAGATGAATTCAGAAGAGTGTTCGAAAGAGCAATGAAAGAAAGCGGAAAAGCAGATCTCCAACCATGTACGGTTTTGAGTACTTTGTTTTCGAACGAGAAAGACGTCTTGGAATTCCACAAAAAATGCAAGATCAGTAATGAGGAAAAGTTTTTGAGTTTGTTCATCGTTGAAACGAGGCAAGAAGCTTCAGAGAAAAAGGGAAACCTCAAGTACTTCCAGGATTTGATAATGGATGAAATTTATCTAAAAGGATGTAAGTTTTTATTTAATGACTGCATTAATATGTGTATGTAGACACATATATCATTCACTTATGTATATGAGTTTACCCATATGTATTTATTGATGTTCATTTTAGCGAATGATTTTGAATCAAGGAGAAACCGTGTGATTGAACTATTGAAGTATATTGACAACTATGAACTTATTCCCGAAATTGAAAAATGGGAACAACCAAAACTGCCAATTAACGGATTTAACTTAAAAGATGCGGGAATTCCAGGAAAAAATATGAAGCATGTTCTTCAAAACCTTTATATTCTTTGGAGAGATGTGAGCTTCGATGGTTTTTTACTTTAGTTTAAAACACAAATTTTAGAGTAACTTCAATATGAGTTTTGACGATCTCTCGAAGCATATTCATGATCCTATTTCGATTCCAGAAAACAAGAAAAACGGGCCAGCTCCAAAAAAGCAGAAAACCTCTTGATTTTTTATTGTTTATTTTTAGATTTTATAAACTTAATGTTTTTAATTCTTAACGAGGAAAGAGCCGTTTTTCGATTCGTTATTTGTATTGATTGTTTAAATTTTATTTTTGTTTTAAAGTGTATTTTTTCCATCGTATTTAGTAATGCTATCTTTGCCGAAATGTAGTCGTCATCTTTGCCAGTCTTCTTTGAATATTCTTTATACTTCAAGATTAGGAGTAACAGCAACTTCGAGAAAACTACTCGACCAGAAAACATGGAGTCTGTCAGCAGCTTCGATTGTAAATTCTGCTCCGAAATCGATGCAACCTTATTTGAGATTAATGAGAGCTGATAAACCTATCGGTGGGTCAGCATTATTGTTATTTCTTATTTTTGTAATAGTTTCTATTTCATAATAATTTCGTTATTTAAATTAATATTGAAGTTTTCAGGAACGTGGTTGTTGTATTGGCCGTGTACTTGGTCTATTAGTATGGCCGCAGCTCCTGGACATTTCCCAGACCTTTATTTATTGGCTTTATTCGGAACGGGAGCGTTCTTGATGAGAGGAGCCGGATGTGTTGTAAATGATTTTTGGGACAAGGATTTCGACAAAAAAGTGGAAAGAACGAAATTGAGACCTCTGGCAAGCGGGGAATTGTCGAATGTTCAAGGAATGGCTTTATTAGGAGGATTACTTTCAACATCTTTAGGAATTCTACTTCAGTTAAATTTGCTTTCTATTGGGTTAGGATTTTTGTCCATGATTCCGGTCATATGTTATCCGTTAGCGAAGAGATTTACGTATTGGCCTCAGAGCATATTAGGATTGACTTTCAACTATGGTGCAATAATGGGATATACAGCGGTAACAGGGAACTTGGATCTTTCCGTCGTATTGCCTCTGTATGCATCGGCTTTTTGTTGGACGATGGTATATGATACGATTTATGCCCATCAGGTAATAGATAGATTTATTTATTTTTGATAATAGTGGTTTCTTATTTTGAGATTACTAGTAATTTTTTTGTTTTAATACTAATGATTTTTATAGGATAAGGATGATGATGTATTGATAGGAGTGAAGTCGACGGCTCTTCGTTTCGGAGAAAATACACGTCTTTGGTTAAGTGGCTTTTCTACTGCCATGATCTCGGGACTCGTTATAACAGGACTAAATGTAGGTCAAGCTTGGCCTTATTATCTGGGAGTAGCGGCATCTGGAGTTCATCTTTTTTGGCAAATTAAGACAGTTGATACAGAAAATCGAGAAGACTGTTGGAAAAAGTTTGTTTCGAATCAGTGGATAGGAAGGTTTCTTTTAGGTGGAATTGTGATAGGAACGTTGATTAAGAATGTTGATTGAGAAGGAAAATAAATAGGTTCTTTTAATTCTTTGTTGGATTTTCTTGTTGTTCTAGTTGCCAGAGAGACTCTGTGATGAGAGTTCGAAGTTGGAGAGCAACGTCGTCGGGGTAGAATTGGCGATTTGTGAAGAACTCCAAGCCGGTGAGGAGCTCGATGTCACGGACTCTGAGAGTATTTCGGTAGAGGTACTCCATGGGGTACTGAAAGGATTGAGGATTAGGTATTAAAGGAGTGAAGGGGATCAAATAGGTAACAAAAGATGACGTAAGTAGATCACTAGGGAGCAAGTGATTGGATAGATAAGAGATCAAGTAAGTAGACAATAGACAAATAGGTTATAAAGTAAAGTCGGTGATTGTACAGGCAGATAAGTAGATAAATGAAAAGATTAAGTAATGGAATCATTACATGGATAATGGACTAAATAAGTTAATTAGACGAATAAATAACCAAATAAATAGGAAACTAGGTAATAAATAAGTAAATTGTTTCTTAAGTAATTCGACAAATGAAAAAATGAGAAAATAAATAAATTATTAGATAAGTTAAGTAAATGGCTAGATCTCCGACTTACCAGACAGTTGTAATCTTTTTCTATCAGAGGCAGAGCGAAAGGAAGTACTCTGGTAGAAGAGGGGTCCTGACAATGAGCAAAGTCCGGCTTCCACTCGGTTCCGACGGAGCATCTCATCAAAAGCACAAAAATATGAGTTGGTTTTTCCTTGATCTCGTCCTCAAGTCCGTCGTTGTTTTTGTCGAAGATGGGTCCGGAGAACATTCTTATGGTTTTGTAGTGTCTCTGGTACTTCTCTAAAAGACCCAGGAACTCCCTCCAGATCCCCTCGATGAAGCCCTTAGGGGCTGGAAGTCTGCCTTCCTCCAGGAACCACAGGTAATTTAAAATTGATAATATTAATACGGATATTGAAATCAATGAGCCATTAATATTGACACTAATACTAGTAAGTCATATTAATGTGAACATTGATTTTGAATCTAACGAGTTATATTAATATGAATTTAAAAACTTACTATTTTCAGGAAAAAGACTGATAGTTCCTGAGAAATTCATTTTCGAACAAACAGTATCATTCAAATACTCCATCTTCAAGGAACAATTGGAACGATAATCGAGATTCGAAATTTTATCCATCAGAAGTACCTCCGTGAACAGGGGAATTTCTCTTTTTTCGTCGAGAACAATACTGGCGTTGCAGAAATTTGTTTGGCAAAGTTGAGAATCAGGAGGGAATCCAACGGAGTGAGGTGGTAAGCACCGAGGCATTTCAGGCAAGGGTAACTGAAAAAACAGCGTTGGATTCAATAATGGGGTATTCGATGGAGTTTCTGAGAACAGAGTAATTACTTCGAAAAGACAACTGTCACCGCATTTCGATATTTCAGTGTTGCAGGCTTGGAGTTCCTTGAAGATCGTTGGAGAGTAGTTCGGGGGGTTCATGAAAACAGGAAAAAGAACCCCTGAGGTCCCATTGTTGGGGGCCGGAGAAGAAATTCTCATAGCATCTTAAATTTTTTAAAATATTGGTTAACATAAAAAAATTCTTTACCACACATGAAATTATACAATTCTATATTTTGGAAAGGTGGAATTACGAAATTCTTCTTAAAACTTGGACCTAAAGCTCCGAAAATCGCTCGCATCGAAGGTTCTCTGTTGTCGTAGCCGTGATTTCCGCTTTCGTTGAAATTATCGAATTTCCTCTGATCTCTGTAATTAGTGCACCGATAAATAATAAAATTGAAATTAATGTTAAATTATATGTAGACCATACTATATAATAAGAATTAAAACTTGCGTGAATATCTGGACTCCAGGAGAACACTCGAGAACGATGTCCCCAACCCTCCGATGGCTGGTGTAATGGTGTCTCCTTGGAGTAGTGTCCACTGAATAAGCTCTGAATTTTTCTCCTTTTGTGCAAAGTAGGTTTTCGAATTTTTCCAAAGGATTGCTGGAATTAATTCCTTTCAAATACAAATGCCCAATAATGCCGTCAATGATCTTAATTTTCTTTGACTTGACATCTATGTATTCCCACAATTTCACGAACTTATCCTTCCTCAAGGATTGAAGTCCATGGTCGCTCACGAGGACGATGTTAATGCAGCCAAGGAGACTTCTCTGGTCCAGTCTGTACATCAAGTAGTTCAACATTGCGTCGACGTAGATCAACATCGAGTTCACAGCATCAGAATCCGGGCCGTGGGCATGTCCGTCTTTATCCGGCTGCTCAAAGTACATCGTCATGAAAGCCGGTCTCTCTGTTTCTGGCAAAGTCAACCACGTAATCACCTGGAAAAAAGGATTCGTATATTGGATTCCGAATTCATATACGGAAATTTAATTCTTTGTTCCTTTCGACCTTCTCTCTAGTAATACCATCCGTTTACACATTATTCATGTGGATTTAATGTCCTCTACTAAGAATTATATTAAGACAGACAGAAAACAGATTTGATATACGGGATTTTTAAAATTACGAGTACTTAATTTTTTTTATTCAATTCCTTCTAACGTCACCCATTTACACGCTATTCATATAATTTAGTTTTTGTCACTAAGAATCATATCAAGACAGATGGGAAAATTATCCGATATATAACTCTAAAAGTTTACATAAATATTTAATGTTTTTATTCAACTTTGCTTCTAAGAATGTCACCCATTTACACGTTATTTAGATGGATTTAGTTTCTGCCGCCAAGAGTCACGTCAAGACCCATCAAGAAACAAGCTACAGTCGAGGAAGCCATCCGTCGCTGGAGAATCGCTTTTCCGAAGGCGCTGATGTAGCTTTCTCCGGAATGTTGCTGCATGTCCATCAAGTAAACCGTGATGAACATCGAAATCGGGGTTTTCTCGAGGATGTTGTTCTGGATTTCTGGAGGAATGAATTGCTTTGCATCGTCTAGTTCCGGAGTACACATTTCTGTTTCGATATCATAGAGTCCCGGTTGCATGACGTCACACTTGCAAGCTTCCGCGATGGATTGGTTCGAAGCTGGCTGAGAAGTTTGAGAAAGGGAGATTCTGGAGGACTGACTTCGCATCTGCTTGCAGAAGTCACAAAAAACACTTAAAGTTCAAAAATCAATTGCGGATTCTGGCTTTTTATTTTTGATGGAATATTTTTTGGAGAAAATCGAAAACTCAACTTTTGTCCTACTTTAACAAAAAGAAAATTGTCAGTCGTTCACTTTTCGCCAAACAAATAACCTTTCGTGACGGGATCTGTTTTCGAAAAAAGAACTTTTCGTTCGTCTACCTTTCACCAAAATAGGTTAGCGTCACATCGAGACCTAGGTTTTTGGAACGAGTATGAGTTTTCGATTTCTCAATTTTCCCAAAAAAATTCCATTTCTGATGCAGAATCCAGTTTTCGGAAGACTAAAAACCAAGAAAATTTATCACTCACCAGGATCCTTCGATTTTCGCACAAGGACACTGATTTACTTTTTCATCAATCTTTTTTGTACAAGGTAAAGTGGGGTTGTTGGGGTCAGGGGTACCTCCGATCCTCATCTCGACTTCTGCGAGAAGATTCCTAATCGGCTGGAGGATCTCTACTCCTTCGGCTTTGATTTTCACACAACCGGGAATCACGGGATTTTTCGGGATCAGTTGGATTTTTTCTGGATTAAACCTAATCTTCGGACGATACTTGTTCACTTCAATTCCCCTCCTCTTGAGATAAACTAAGAACAAT
>VOSG01000470.1:0-28446 GCA_009761265.1 Halicephalobus sp. NKZ332 | reverse complement strand
CCGAAGACCTGTTCTAGAGCTAGGAGTTGGAAAACTGTTCCTGTGATTTTAGCAATAATCAAGATAGCCAATACACAGAATCCTCTGATTTCGTTAGGAGCACATTCACCGATGTATAATTTAGTCACTCCCATCCTCAGAGGTCGTTCTATTCCAAAGCAGAAGAATCCAAAAGCTGCAGCCTCGATGGAAGTAAAGTAGAAGCCGAGGATCAACGATATTCCTCCAACTATGAAGACACTGGATCCAAAATAAATTGATGATATCTTCCTACCCCATGAATCCATTTTAGGAACGAAGATTATAGTAGAAAGAATAGATCCAACAAAGGCCAAATTCTCCATGATAGCGAATGTTCGGATAACTCCGGCTTCATCGAGGGATGCTCCATAATGGAGGTTGATTGATTGATTGTAGAAATGCCCCAAGGGACTCGCGACCTTGGACATGATGACCACCATGAGCTCCACATAGGATCCGAGAAGTCCATGAACGACAATAGAAAAAATCAAGAACTTTGATGGAATCATTTCCTTTGTAGTGTTACGGATAATAAGACTGATGAGTGAACTGATAAATATACAGTGTTCATAGGTAACTCAACAATAAAGGTCGTAGGTGTGGCGAGATGTTTTTGAGCAACGATCCTCTTTCCATTTTCTGAGAAACTCCAGGGAACTCTGCAGAACAGAAAGTCATAGTGTCCCTAGGTATTTCTGAAATGACAGAGGATGTTCCTAAATTCTAAAAAGTACCGAAAAATCTCCAACATTACTTTTCTCAAGGATTTATTTTCGGGAACAATTAACTAAGTCGTATCTCATCTTTTAATTTGCAAAATTGGATGGAATTATGGTAAAAATGACAGGAAAATAATACCTAATTTAAATTAATATTTTTATTTTTATTAAAAACAATTTTTGTCTTTTTCCATCTAGTTCTTTCAGATTAAATAAAGTGTGTTCCAAAAATCATTTTGATTACAGTTTTTTCTGTTATACAAAGTTGATAAAATGGAATGACAGTCATGGGAATTATATCTGTAATGCTTCGATAGGACTGAAGTCAGCGTTCTCGATAAGGATCCAAAAAACAGTTGTTCCGGTGAGATTAAAAAAACGACTGCACCAAGGTTCTCGGGAAAACTCTTAAAAATGGACTAATGTAGAAAGTCATTTTTAATTCGAAGAATTTCATTTTCGTGAAAACAAAATTTGTTAGAAAATATATATAATAACAAATGTGAAGAATAGCTGTCCGAATATTCAACCATATAAGAAAATTAATAGGAAAATTACTCACTTGCTTTTTCCAAAATCTTTTAGATATTCTGCCTCATTTTCATATATCCAGGCAAAATATAAATATATTAATTTCGAAAAATTCACGGAGAATTATCAGAATTTTCACATTGATGAGACTCTGTTTTATCATGATCATTTTTCACCGAACCTCAAACTTTTGAGGAAAATCATACATATTTTTTAGGAAAAGGAAGAAAATCCATATTGTAAATTTACTGAAATCCTAAAAATAGATATATACAACATAATTTGTTTCAATTAATAATTTATATAATAAATACAGTTAGGAAATTTCGAGGAATTAGTTGTCAAAAGTTCCATATTCTTTGTCTTCGGGAGATATTAGGATTTTGTTTTGAGGATTATTCATGGAAACAGCTCTGCTTCGGATTCCTTCGTAGTTCTCGTAGATCGCCTTTTTCTTCGTTTCCGGAAGCTTCTTCCAGAAGTAAGTCAAAAAGAAAAATTGAAAAACAGCGAAAGGAATATGGACGAAAGCTCCTAAAATAGGATCGCAGTTGGAGAAGTAAAAGTTGACAACGATGGAAATGATATTTCCAGAAATTATAGAAATCTGTGTCGCTGAGGCTTTTGCATTCACTGGCAAGAGGTCCGTGATTAGAAGGATTCCAAAAATTCCGATTCCCATCGATGACATTGCAAAACTAAAAATAGAGAAAATCCCAGATAAGATAACTGTGATCAAGTTTGGCCCGGTGAAGCTGAAGATCAACTGAGTGAAGAAAATCACAATCGAAGAGATGAAGTTGATCAAAATCGTGAAGATAATTAAGGGTCTTCTTCCTATTTTCTCAACTAAGAAAGGAATGGAGAGGTTCAGAGGGAGGAATAAGAATCCACAGATGGAGTCGAAGAGGACAGCATCTGAATTCGAAAATCCATAGCGAAGTTTCAGGAGAATCGAATTAAAGAAAATAATCTGGTTAGCCCCGACACATGAAGCTACTGTAGCAAAAAAGATGAGCTTGAAGGAGCTAAACAAAGCTGGATCGGAGAAGAGTTGACGAATCGAATAATGTGAATTTTTTGTGAGGGAAATTTCTCGATCGAATTCATCAAGGACACTGGCCGGGTCAACATCTTTTCCGCGGAACAGTTTTATCGTCCTGGTTATCTCTTCCTCGCTTCTGTTATGCATCCTCATCAATTTAGGAGATTCTGGGATAAAATATCCAAAAGCCATGTAAATCACAGCCAATACAACAACAAACATGACGAGTAGGACCCATCTGGAATCAGTTCCGAAGATCTGTTCTAGAGCCAAGAATTGAAAAGCTGTCCCTGTGGTTTTAGCAATAATCAAGATAGCCAATACACAGAATCCTCTGATTTCGTTAGGAGCACATTCACCGATATATAATTTAGTTACTCCAGTTCTCAGAGGTCGTTCCATTCCAAAACAAAAGAATCCAAAAGCTGCAGCCTCGATGGAAGTAAAGTAGAAGCCGAGGATCAATGATATTCCCCCAACTATGAAGACACTGGATCCAAAATAAATTGATGATATCTTCCTACCCCATGAATCCATTTTAGGAACGAAAATTATAGTAGAAAGAATAGATCCAACAAAGGCCAAGTTCTCCATAATGGCAAATGTACGAATAACTCCGGCTTCATCGAGGGATATTCCATAATGGAGGTTCATTGATTGATTATAGAAATGTTCCAAGGGCAGCGAGACTTTGGACATAATGACCATCATGAGCTCCATATAAGATCCTAAGAATCCATGAACGACAATAGAAAAAATTAAGAAAATTGACGGAATCATTTTTCCTGTATATTTTGTAGATGACAGTCGTCGAATGCTCTGATAGATGTACAATTTTTATGAGAGATTCTATGAACTCATAGGCGTGGTGAGGTGTTTTTTCAGAGGACGAAAGGTCCTTTTCCCTTTGATTTCAAAATGTTGAAGACCAAGAGGTCGTCATTTAGTCATGTGTTTTTTGGAGAGAATATTTCTTGAAAAGATAAAGAACTCCACGAATTCCGGGTATAGGATAAAGTACAACATAACTTTACAATTGTTCCTCGAAATCTTTATCACAAACAGGTGATCGATGTGAAGATTCTTATTCTTGAGGTCCTTTTTCGATTTTAAAGTTAGATTTTTAGGAATGTGATGAAGGAATGAAAATATAGTATAGTTATGCTTCCTGAAGAAGGGAAGCCATAATAGACTCAGATCAAGAAGGCAGAAACACCGAGAATCCAATCATGGTTTAATATTATTGTCATTATTGTGAGTTAATATGAAAATCTGTTCTTCTATTTGGTCTTCGTCCTTCAACATTGATTTTTTTATTTTTAAAATTTCTTCGAACCCTATTTTTTGTTCAACAGATATTTCAGAAAGTAGTTTGAACTACAGTTTTTTTTCTTTGTAAAAAATTCAATAAAAAAGAAAAATCAAAATCACGAGGAACTCATTTTATTAGGGCTAATCTTGACATGTTGATAAGCTCGAGGAAGCTCTAAAAAATAACTGTCCAAGAACAATTTAAAAAAAAAATATTCTATCAATCATCTGGAAAGGTACTTTGGTGCAAGTGATTAGATGACCTTTCACATGGAATTCCACATGTTCCAAGGGGGTTGATTTCTGGTGGAAAGTGATTAAATAAAGGTGAATATATTAGGAAAAACTCATTAAATAAATATATAGAAAAGGTGTAAAGTAGAAAATGATCTTGATTCATTTATTTAATGAGATCCGTGAATTGATTAATGCTCCAACACCTCATCGAAAACTTGAGATTAATTTGAACATCCCCAAATCGGGATCTTAGAATATTTCCTTATATAAATCATCTTGAGAAAAATATTGACAACTTTGGAGTCGACATCCTTCAAATCGATCTTTTCTTAATCCTTCACATTGATCCTTCGTATTAATCCATTCTTGATCTTTCTCACGCTCGAGCATTGAAGAAGAACGATTTCTTTCCGAGGACACACTAATCACCCCAAGATCCAGGTGTGAACTTTTATCATCTTTTCGAGATCTTCGGAAGTTCTTCTGCTATAAATCACCTTGAAGGACTTATCGACAGTTTCGAAATCAATACTTTCATAAGATCTAACCCCTATTCAGATAACAGAAATGGATTTTTTCAGAAACATTTATCAGTCAAAAGTTCGAAGATGTTTTTTGACTTCCATGTTTCAAGATCTTCGAGAATCCCTTAATGGTGGTCTTGAGAATTTTAGAATGAATATCTTTCATAGAACCTAATTATTCGAATATCGAAAATGTTCAAGGACATGTTTATCACTTAAAGGACCCGAGGATAAATTCCGATTTCCCACTTTTGAAATGGCCTAATTAGAAGAATATCTTTATCTTTCAACAAAAATATCATTTCTATTCTATAATGCGTAGAAAGAATATACAATGAGCTTCCAAGAAAACAGTCAATCTAGAAACTCCTTTTTTGGACCGTTTTTTGCCGTAGATTGTGAAAGTCGAAGAACAGATATGGATTCCAAGATTTGGATTTAGATTTCAGGATCGTGAAGTCGAAGATTGGATATCGATTCCAGGGTTCCACTTGGATTGGGGACTAGATTAATAATTCTGAAGATTGTTGAGAGCATCGAGTTGATCCGATCTGATCGTTCTCGTTCGACGAACTGGAATATTTTCGATTAGAAAACCATATTATAAAGAGGGTTTTTTTTACAAAAATATTTCACTATATAAAAACAACAATTAATTTCGTAATTAAAAAGCAAATAACTTTTGCTTCAGGACCAATCCTTGAAATATTTCTAAAAATACGAAAAAACAGTTTGATAAAAGTACTGGTCCCATCACGAAAGATGTTCAATTTTTCATGAATATAACCTCAACAATTTTGGCAACTTACGTGATTTTCTGTTGAACTGTCTCGCTCGTCTCCTTTCGTGAGTCCGAGAATCAGCTGTGGCCGTGACTGTCCTTACCACTCCATCGAGGAGTTCATCGTCACAAGCATCCGGATCCCCAGGGGATTTCTTCATAGCTTCCGTCTGAGCCACAATGATATTTCTTTCTGGAGTTGGTTGTCCTCGACGTCTATTAAGTGTGTCTTCACCCTGGGTAGAGAGCATTTGAGACATTGCAAGGTGTCTTTCTTGATCTGACATGGGTTCTGGAATCTTCTTCTTTACACCTTCAACAACATTTGCCGCTTGTTTCTGGGCAACTCCTATCATCATTCCTCGGGTTTTGTTTCTTTCTCGTTTTTCTGCCATTCTTTTTCTCATCTGAAGAATTTTCTCTCTATTCGTTCTGTATTCCAGAGCAAATTCGTTGACCATCTTGAAGACCGTCATTGGCTTCTGATCTTTGATCTCACTAGCACCATATCCAAAGTACAGTAAGAATGCATTCCATCTATTTACAGTAGTTCTATGGACATGTTTCAATCGATGGATTCTTTCCGCAACTTCTGTCAGATAGTTATTTATTTTATTTTTCATATTTGTGTTGTTGTCTTTTTGACTTATTTTTGCGACGTAATTCCAGCAATTTTTACAGTCGATTTCCATTTTCTTCAGATTTTCCAAAACAGCATCAAAATCAATCTTCGAAGACCTCGAAACGGCCCCAAATTCTGAATGAAGATCTGTTCCGACGGGATAATTGTCTAACATGTATTCCGACAAGTGATACGTCAACGGATATTTGTGAACAGGATCCTTGACTTCCCCAGCTTTCGAAAGGTATTCCAATTGGAAAGCCTTGATGTCAGTCCCGTTGAGGGCATTTCCGATGGACAACAACATTCCCATAGCGACTCTGAAGGTTTCGCTGTCTTCGACTTCTTTCATGGCATTGTTCAATTCCATCAAGCTTTCCGCGACGTCTTTTTCTATGTTTTGATAATCCAGCATGAAGAGCCAGAGTTTCAGTCTTTCCAGAAGACAGTCGATTTCACTCAATGAAAGCAAGAATTGTTCGGATTGTCCTAGAGGAAGGTCTGGGTTTTCTGCTTGTTTTTCCTGAATCTTCTCGATTTCTTCAGAATGTGGCATCATGGTCTGGAGGATTTTCTCTATTCCTTCCTTATTCAAAACTGTCGTATCAAATTTCCTTATAGCAGTAGGAATAACACTAACAGGAGGTAATTTCGTTAATCCTATAGCTATAGCTTGAGATCTCTTTGTTGAAAGTACCTGAAGATACTGGGGTTTCGAAACTTCTCCTGCTTTCTTGATGCTGACTTCTTTGGTCTTCTGCTCGAACAATCTCGCCAATTTACTGGTATCGATCGAGGGAGTAGTTTCGACCTTATTCCAGAAAGTGCCCTTCCTCTTCAACATAGGGATTGGAAGAGCTTCGGCTTGGGCAGGTTTCCAGTGGAGTTTCACGGCAGAGATCGGACCTTTATCCGCCAGACTTTGTTCTCTTCCCTTGTTCCCCAGAAGTGGTGGTGGTGGGGGTACAGCACCATTAGGTAAAGGAGGTGGGGGTACTATGCCGTGAAAAACATGAGGAGGTGGAGGTACACCATTCCCGAATTTGTCTTGTTCATATTGTGCATTTCTGACAAGAACAAGTGGATCCTGTTCAAATTCTACAAATTCAGAGAAATCCAAATCATTGATTATCATTGGTTTTTCTTTTAATTTTTCTGCAGCTTCTTTCCATTTTATATCCGCTTCATTCTTATTTTCAACAAGATTTCTTCTAAATTGACTGTTTTCCATTTTCTGAGCTCTTTTTCTCAAAGCTGCAGCAAAACAATTCGTAACACCCTCATCTTCATCATCCTCAGCCCCTCTGGCGTTATCCTTGGAACCTCCTCTGGGTTCTTCTTTAGGTTCTTCCTTGGGGGTCTCGGGTTCGGGAAAACTCATCGTCTTATGTTCTGTTGGACTAAAAATATTGGGGACCATAGGAGGAGGAGCTTTGACTTCTTTTTTGTCTTCTAATAAGTTTTCTTTTTCTTCTGTTTCCTCGACCATTTTAATTTTGTTTGGAGTTGTTCCATTTTCTCTCACATTTATATGGTTATTGTTCTCGATGAATTTACTCTCATTTTCGATGAATTTACTTCCATTTTCGATGAATTTCGTCCCATTTTCGATGAATTTGTTCTCGTTATCACTGGAACCCGAAGGACTCGGAAGTTCGCTGACTTCCTTCTTTCTCCAACCTGGACTTACTTGTTCTTCTGATCGTGGAGAATATCCGTTCAAAATAGATCCATTCGAAATACTGCCATATCCTTGATCAACATCCTTCGTCTCCAATTGTTGAGAAATCTTGTTTAGATTTTTGTTGAATCTTTGAAGGTCTTCAGCTTCCTGTTGTCTTCTCCTCATCAAAGACCTCCTCTCGGCCGTAGCCCCAAGATCTCTCTGGAGAGTATTTCCAAGATCCCTCTGGACATTCGAGGAAGTCATCCTCATTTTCACAACGTTGTTTCCCTCACTGGAATCACTGTCTTCCAAAAGTGCATCTTCTTTCTTCAACTCTCTGTCGTAAAGTTCTACTTGCTGGACTAATTGTGGATTCGAAACTTTCATCAAATTTTTCACAATCGCCTCGAACCCTTGTGCTTCCAAAGTGTCTATGACGTCGAAGAAGGTATCTTGATCAGGTACTCCATTGAGGGTTTTGTTGATTATCGTCATCGCGAAAATTAACATTTCGTCATCTCCGGCTCCTCTTTCGGAAAGGATTCTGATGATCGAATGCCAGTCTTGTCTCTCTGAAAATTCTCGATTTATAAAGCAAAAAGAATTTCGTACACTAAATCCATAAAGTTTTTCATATTAAATTCATATTAAATTCTGCATATTGAATTTGTAAAAAATTTTGTTTCCAAATGATAGCCATTTTTAATATAAATTATTTATCTTAAATTATTATAAAAAATTTATTGAAAGAAATAGAAAATTAACTTACGTTTGAACTTTTCGACTTTAGAAATAGCTGCCAAAAGAAGAAGAGAATTTGCCTCTGTATATTCTACAAAAACCAGCAAAAGTTTCAAAGCTGTCTTGACCACCAGTCGATACTGAAATTATCAATGATTATTATCCATCAATTAATAAATAAAAAAGCAGTTAACAGGAAATAAAAATGTTATTCAAAAGCCCTAAAGTCAAAGCAAGGATTAAAAGTTAAAAATCAAGGAAATCCAGAAATTAAAATCTGGAAAAGTTGAAGATCAAAGAATTTTAAAGATAGTGAGAAAGTTAAATTTGAGGAAATAAAAGGATTCGAAAAATCCAAGGATATTCGAAAAGATCAAAAAATTCAGGCAATTACCCATTCCTGTCGATGAGGACTCAATTCTCTAAATTCGGCCTTGTCAAAAAGCTAAAAGCAAAAATCTAAGCATTAATCAAGCCAATCAATCAAGAAAAAATAAATCTCATATTATTTCAAAAAGTATTTTTTAATTTTGAAATAATTTAGATTCCAAGCTTTTTAAATTTAAAACTAGCTTACCGGAGAATCTAACAATTCATAAAGCCACTGAATTGTTTCGTTGTGAACGATGATTCCGTTCATGCCATCCACGTAAAGCATCAATTGTCCCAAAGCTCTTAGGATATAATTCTGGTGATTTTGATCTGATATTCTTCCAAGTCGGACAAGACAATCCAGGCCATCGGATTGGACAAATTCGTGGACAAGGTCTTTGTCATCTTGGAATATCTGTTTCAAGGCAAAAAGAGCTCTCCTTTGATCTCTTCCCGACATATGAAGAAGTTTGTCTAGAAATATTTTTTACATTAAAAACTAACTTAAAAATTTTTTATTAAAAAAAATAAATTTTATTTAAAATGTTTTTTATTCACAGTTGATAATTGATCGGTCCCTTTTTAAAGGAGAATTTTCCGTCTTTATCATATTCGGGAAGAAATTAATAACCCGAAAACTGAGAAAAATCGAGAAAATTGAGAGATTTGCGCTCAATTCAAAATTCTTTTCCGATTCTTATTCTCGAATCGAGAACCTTGGATCTTGGAACCTGAGTCTTGACATTCCAAGAAATTAACGAAACAAGATTTTTAGGTTAAATTGGAGCATTTAAAAACTTGAACTTGGAAACCTTTAAAAATTAATAAGAAAAATAAATAAAACATTTAAAATTGTTCAAGCAAATTATTTTTAAAACATTAACAAATAATGAGTTTAAATGTAAAAAATTATCCAAAAACTTTTTTAAGGAAATTGTTGTATTAGATATTGATAGAAAAACTCACCGACAATAGCCTTGACCCTCAAGGCTGGCTGCTGTCTCAGGACCAGACTGGATCTTAAGCTGAAAAATATTTATGAATTTTAATTATTTAGTTTTAAAAATTTAATACTTATTATTAGAATCGAAAATCCAATCGTATCCACTTTCACCAATAAAATCATCATCAAAAATTTCATTTTTTCTCATTTCCCTTAAAAGAGCTCTCGATTTCAACCAATCAGTTTCGATTTTCCTTCTTCCTCTTCTTCGACAATTTTTTTCTCTTTCATCAACAGCAATCGAAGAATTTTTCTGGAAATCATTTTCTTTCAAAGAAGCTTCTGAAGAAGGAACACAGGAAGGCTTCCACTTCATCTCCAAAGGTCTAATATCATTCACTTTCTGAGGATCCCTGGCGAATTCTGATCCCCTGAGGTAGTTTGGTCCCTGAGGATACTCTGACCCCTTCGAAAGGCTCGGTCCCTTGGGGAATTCGGTTCCTTTTAGGAAATTCAGTTCCCTAGAAAAATCAGGTCCCCGGGGGAAATTCGGTCCCTTGGGGAACTCAGATCCTCCAGGAAATTCAGGTAATTTCGGGAGATTCGTCCTTATGGATTGTCCAGGAAGAGTAGAAGAAGAATAATTAATTTTGGGAGCAAAAAGTTGGATTGATTTCTCGAAATTATTATTGAGATCTTTGAAATCAGACTTTGGAATCTCATAAAGTGTCTTTGATTTCAGAAATTCCTCCGGAGATTTTTGATGTTGATTTGGTGGATAATTTTCCACCTTTTTTCCATCAAAGTTTTTAAAACATAATTCCGTAAAATTTCTCGAAGGTTTTGGAGGTGGATTTTTATCAGAGTTGATTTCGATCACAGTCTCGGGATCGTATCTAGGATCCAAAAAATTCCCGAAAGCATTTTTTTCTTGCGAAGGATCTTTGAAAGATCTAGATCTCGTAATAGCAGAAGGCTCCCAGGAAAAATTATAAGAGTCTTCAGGGGGTCTGGGGAAGCTCCTGGGGAGGGTGGAAGTCCCCAAAATTTGGGAAGAATCCAAGCTCGAGGAATACCAAGGCCTCGATGGAGGTTCCTTATTTTTCTTCTCCAGAGTCCCCAAGTTGTCCAAGGGGACTATCTCCTGGATTACCGGGGCCGGGTTGGAGTTAGGGTTAGGGTAGGGGTTCATGCTGGGGTTTCGATTCAAGTTCGAGTAGAGGTTCGGGTTTGAATTGGAGTTCGAGTTCATGTTGGAGTAAGGGGTATATGATGGAGAACCCGAGAATCCAGGCTTCGAGAAAGAATTTGTAGAACTCAATTTCGAAGAATAACTATTACTCGAAGAAGTCGGTGAAGAAGATAAAGGAAAGATCTTCGGAGGATTTTGAGTGATGGAACTTTTCCAAGGAGGTAATCCAGATACTGATTTCGATTCAGGAGCGAAAGTGACGGGCTTCGGATTCATCGAGGTCACGACCAGAGGCTTTGAATTAGAGTAGTTGGAGAAACTCGGTTTCGAAATTATTTTTTCCTCGGAAAACTCATCAAGAGTTGAGTAATGAGAGGAACTCGGCTTTTGGATAGGTCGAATTTCGGGGATTTGATCAAAATTAGAGTAACTAGTAGGATTCAGCTTCGGAATTGGTCTGATTTCAGGTACTTTGTCGATACTCGAATAATTAGAGAAAGTCGATTTCGGGATTGGCCTAACTTCAGGCACTTTATCGGTATTCGGATAATTAGAAAAGTTAGGCTTTGGAATAGGTTTGATTTCGGGAAGTTTGTCGATACCCGGATAGTTGGAGAAATTTGGCTTCGGAATCGGTTTGATTTCAGACAATTCATCGATATTAGAGTAATTAGAAAAATTAGACTTCGAAATCGGTCTAATTTCGGGTATTCTATCGATACTCGAGTAATTGGAAAAGTTCGATTTCGGAATCGGTTTAATTTCGGGTGTTCTATCGGTACTTGAATAATTAGAGAAATTCGACTTTGAGTTTGATCGAATATCGGGCAGTTCCCCGGTCCCTCGACAACTTTTGGGAATCTTCCTTATCTCAGGTAATTCGTCATAAGAAACAGGAGGAAGGGTCTTGGGGACCGGGGGTGGAGGGGCTAAGGGGGGTCCATCCAGATCTATCTCGTAACATTTCAGAATCGGTCTGCTCATCCTCGATCAGATTTGATTGTAAAAGAGATCTCGAAATATCCCCTATTGAAAAATGTCCTAAATCAAAACAAAAGAATTATGAATTTTCGCGGCGGGCAATTTCTCGGAAAAATTGTCGACAGTTCCAGGAACCCCCAGCGGGTCCGACGGAAAAATGACCGCAATTCGTCGCGAAAAATGGATTGATTACATCGGCCAAGTGGATACGAAAGATTTTCGAAAAAATACTCACAGATATAAAACTTTTTAAACAATAAATTTTTAAACTTATAAACTCATAACTTTGAGAATATTAAAAGAAATTTTTAAAAAACCCTAAATTTTAAAATCCTTAATTTCAAAAATGATCGAAAATAAAAAATTGAAAACAAAATTTTAAAAAACTTACGGATCGGATTGAAGGATCTGAAGTTCGTCTGGCTGTTCAGAAAGTGAGAGATCGGCATCAAGATAAGCTCCAAGATCCCCACAAGCAGAAGGCGAAACTTGGAGAGCTGCATCTCCTGACTAAAAATGGGGTCAATTGGAATCAATTTTATCCAAAAAATAGATTCTTTTTCAATTAAATCTAATAATTAAAATTAGAAATAAAGTTTTAGATTTCTAAATTCTAAAGTTTTCACAACTCATTTGATACTTTTAGGATTTTAAGGAGTTAAGTAAATATAAAAACTTTATTCTTTGGCCTTGATTTAAAAATCTAGAAATTGATGTGAAAATGAATTTCCGAAATTTCACAGTATGTCTATTTCTTTGATAATGTATTTCAAAAGTTTGAGAATTCAAGTAAATATGAAGTTCTAGTTTTCGGTCCTGACTTGAAAACTCGTGTCGAAGCAAATCCTCTCGAAACTTGACTTTTCACTTTTTTGTTTTTGCAAAAATATTATTTTGAGTACGAAAGCCAAACCTTATGAGGAGCTCTTAATTGTCTGCAAATATCAACCAAATATTCCCCAATTGGTGTGTGGATGTTGAAGTAGTATTGGAGTGGCTTCAGGGGTTCCCTGTTCGAGGTCGAGACGAAGGGGTCGAGGTCGTTGATGTACTGAATTCTTACTCTGATCGCGTCTTCGTCCATGTTCACTCGGATTTTTCTGGAATCAATTCATTAAGATTATTACTTAAAAACGAATATTTTAAAAAACACGATGAGTTTAAAGAAGATAAATATTTTAAATAACAACAGTTTTTTAAAAATAAATATTTTCAGGGGATTATTACTTTTCAAAAATAAATATTTCAAAATTCAAAAAGGTAAAAATCGTAAAAAAATGAGAGAAACTAAAATTTTGTCTTTGGTGATCGGTCCAGCAAGAGTCAGCTGGATCAATAAACCTGGCAAAATTACTTTAAAAAAAGAAATCTTGTAAAGCAGTAATTGTTTTAAAGTAAATATTCTACGAAGCACTAAATATTTCGAAAATTAAAAGATTGGAAAAGTAAAAACTATAAAAAATTGCAATTTTATCCTCGGCAATCGGCCTGAGAGTCAGCTGGATCAATAAGCCCGATGAAATTTAAGAAAAAAGAATATTGTAATAAAATCATTATTTTAAGAATTAAATATTATAAAGGAAATTAAATGTTCTAAAAATAAGAAATAAGACAAGTAGAAATCGTAAAAAAACTAGAATTTCGCCTTCGGCAGCTAGTCCAGTAAGAGAGTCAGCTGGATCAATAAACCTGGCAAAAGACCCCAACATGAGATCTCGAAGAACAAGATTCGTTGAGGGGAGTTATTTCCTGCTTGAACTCGGATATTTACAATTCTCGCTTGACAGACGGACTGTCAAAGAAGAATCTTCGCGTCAAAAGATGAAGAAGAGGAGGTCGAGAGGTGTCACCGACGTTCTCTCCCACTCGAGAGTTCCAGACCCCGGATTTTCATTTGTTGACGGAAGCTAAAAACGAATACTTTCGGATAACAAGATTTTGTACAAAAAAATGATATTTCCACAAAAAAATTATTCCAAAAGTATTTTATCAGTCAAATTTTGCACAAAAAATGAATACTTTTCAGGGAGAATTTTATTTAATATGGTTTCTATAGAAAGGAATCAGTATTTTGTGGTAGTTAAATTCTATAGGACAAAGTTTTATTGAAAAATCGATATTTTTTGATAACACAATCCTGTAAAAAATGAATATTTTTGATAACGAAATTCCATACAAAAAAAACCAAAATTCTTTTGAATTCCACACATAAATATATTTTTCAACAATAAAATTTTGACGAAAAAACGGATATTGTTAATAAGAATTCTATAAAAAAAGATTCTGCAGAAGAACATGATTTTTCATTCATGAGAGATTCCACTCGAATTGTTGAAAGATGAATATCACAAATTATTTCGAAACAAAGATTTCCTTCAAGTTCGAGAAAAATTTTAATTTTAAAAAATACCTGTTAGTTTCGGTCCCGAAAGGAATATATTTTTGTTCCAAAATAACTTGAAGTAGATTTTTCTTCTTTAGGGACAGATCGATAAAAAGAAACAAATCAAAAGGGAAAGTCTGAAAAACAAAAAATATAAAAAATAAAGAAATTCAAAAAAATCTAGAAAAATTAGATATTTCGAAAGAAAGAAGACAGATCATAAAAATCTTCAATTTCATTTTTTGCCGAATGAGACGTTCCAAATGCCAGAAAATTCAAAAATCAAATTTTACTTTTTCTATTTTAAATAATAGTTAAAAATCGAAAGAATAAATTTCAAGACTTAGAATAGCTAAACTTTCTAAACATTTTTCTGAGGACAGTCGAAAACCGAAGAGAATAAATTTCAGGATTTAAACTAGCTAAACTTTC
Source organism: Halicephalobus sp. NKZ332 (assembly GCA_009761265.1). Lineage (NCBI taxonomy): Eukaryota > Metazoa > Nematoda > Chromadorea > Rhabditida > Panagrolaimidae > Halicephalobus > Halicephalobus sp. NKZ332. Next base: position 13,945 of record VOSG01000470.1, on the reverse strand, counting down.
CGAAAATGTTCCAAACAAAGAGTCCCGACGGCAAGTCAGACCTTCCCCCTGTCGATCGGGCCCAAAACAAACTTTTTCCTTCCGGCAAAGATGTGCCTTGGGAAGTGTGGGCGGCTCTGGATCAACGGAACAAATCCTTGGACACAGTCTTTGGACATCATGGCCACATGTTTTCCGTTGAGAAAAATAAGGCTTTAATTAAACCATTAAAAACAAATTTCCTAAATATTTTTTTGATCTTTAAGATTTAGTTTCGAAAAGAATTTTTTTTCAATAAAAAATATTTTATAAGATTTTTAAAAAATGAGTTTTAATTAAAGAATAGTTTTCTGGATTTCTCTTTCGAAAAAATGTTTTAAGAAAATTTTTTCTCGTTATATTAGCCGAGGGCAAATTTCTTCATTCGGCTCATTTATTCCTCAAAAAAGAAGAAGTTCACAAACCGGTCAGTTTTTTTTCTTCCATTTTTAGTCCGTGAGGAATCTTTGTTTTTTGATTCGATAATCTCAGATTAACAAAAAGAAAGGAAACAGGCTTTAAAAAATGTCTACAACATTAACTTGATCAAAAAAGCCAAATGTATCAAAAAACAAAATCCTCCGGAATTAAGTGCAAATTTTCAGAATTACACGAAATCGAAAGTTTTTGAGAATATTAAGAAATTAGAAAAACCAAGGGAACTGGTGTTCAAAAAATTTAAGGAAAGATTCATTTTGATTTCTATAGTGATTTTGAAATCGATATTGGAAATCGAAAGTTGTAAAGATCATGGAGAAATAGGAAGATTTTAGGGAAGTGCGTTTTTGGTTTATACGACGGTATGTTTGTAAAAAAATATTTGAAACCGAAAGTTGTTGAAAATTCCAGAATATTCAAAAATCAGTGTCGGGACCACTTCATAGAAATTGTTCGATTTTTATAACAATGTGAGCAAAAAGTTCCCCGAAGCAAAAGCAAGATTCACATTCAGTGCGAAAGTTCTAAAATTTCAAAATACTCTAAAATCCCACGCAGAAACCGTTCAAGAGCTTTCTCGTTTTTAAAAAATTCTTTGGTTTTTACAATAGTATATTTCTACAACAATATACCAGAAGATAAACATTCGAAAAGTTTTCCTTAGGGAATTTCTGGACACATTGAGGACTGTATAAACTCAAACGTGAAAGTAATCCCAGACCCCATAGTGCTCGAGGAAATCAAACAAAAGTGAAATCGGAAGCTGGGAAGAGAATCTGCGAGTAAGCCGTGGATTGTTGCAAATTGAAGAGAGTCAACAATTGAATAAAAAATTTCTTTCACGCGGAAGAACCGGTCCGGATCAAGTTCAAATTTTTGTGAGTTGAAGCATGTCCACTCAGGAATATCCGTTCGAGAAAAAAATCCCGTTCGAAAAAAGCTTTTATTTGAGATAAATTTCCTTTAGAAAAAATTTTGCACAAAAAATCTAATAAAGCAAAGATACCCGACGGAAAAGAACGTCCAATCAGAACAGAATATCCTATCGAAGATAAATATCCGATGGAGGAAGAATAGAATACTCACCGGAACAAGAAACTCGAGAGTGAACGTCGAGTAAAACAAGCAATTACTTTAAGAGCTCGAGTTTCATCGATGAAACTAAAACGTATACTAGAGAAATTAGGAAATCCCATCGACGAAAACTAAAAAAGGTAACATAAAAATTAATAAAGAAAAAGATATTGAAAAATCATCGATAAAAACAAAAAAATGTGCTAGAAAATTTGAGAAGTTCCGTCGATGGAATCAAAAGGTAGCGGATAAATTAAGAACGGAACTGATGTCGAGTTTCATCGACGAAAACTAAAAAAGTACTAAGACATTAGGAAAAAACTGATCCTGGGTTTTATCGATGAAATTAAAAGGGCTACTAGAAGCATTAGGGGATTTCATCGATTTGATTTTAAAAGTAGTAGAAATGTTACAAATTTTATTGATTAAATTTAAAAAAGTACTAAATATATCGGGAAATTTCATCGAGGAAACAAAACAAGTACTAAATACATCAAGGAAAAAACTTATGTTGAATAATCATCGACGAAAACAGACCGATTGTCCGTTTTTGACCTTTTTTAAAAACAAGGGTGAATCAAGTTCTTTCATCGATCCTCCGAAGAAAAATTATCACATTATTTTTAAAAAATAGTAACTTTATAGAATTTTAAAAAAATAATTGCAATATAGATTTTTGGAATTTTTCAATCGAGGTCAGAAAGTAAAAGAATTAAGATTCATATAATTCTCAAAAATTCCAGAAATTTTAGATAAAAAGGAAAACTGCAATTTTGTTTCAGAAAGGAAGTAAGAATGATAGCACAGAGATTATATACAACCAACAAGAAGTAACAGAAATTGTATAAAACTAATAAAAATAATAATATGGAAAATATGTGCAATGAGAAGCATAACGTTGAAATTACATGCAACTAATGGAGAAAAACAATAAAAATGTGCACAACAAGAAATATGATATCGAAGTTACATGTAATTGACAGAAAAAATAACAGAAATCATATGTAACTAATAAAACAATGATGAAAGTTGGGTACAATGAACAATAAAGACGACATGAAAAATATATGTAACTATATAGTCGGAACGTCATCGATGGAGGGGATTGGGAGATGATTTTTACGCAACAAGGAAAACTGGAGCCGCAAGGAAGGAAAGCACTCGAGCAAACATAGTCCATTTTTAAACTTTTTTAGGGTATAAAAACAATTCCAAGTTGTAAAAAATTAACAATCTTTACGATCTAAAAAATATCTTGAAATCAAAGAAACCGAGTTTTAAATTTTTTGATTTTTTAGAGAAAATCCGGCGGGAATTTTGGACAATGGAAGATACAGGAGTAAATGATTGATTTTAAGAAAACAATGAACCTTTTTTAATAAGAAAATTGATTTGACGAAAATAGAGAACTTCTTTCTGATAATAAAATTGATTTAAGAAAACAATAAGCTTCTTTTTGATAATCGAAGAGTGAGTCAAGGGAAATCTTATCTATGACATTCCATTTTCCCTACGCATTCGAGGAATCGTATTATTATAGAACTTCAAATGAACATTTGTATAAAATGTTTTCGGAACATACTTTTAAATTTCTAAAATCGATTTTTCAAGGAATTAAAAATATTTTGATTCTAAAGCACGTTTTTAAAATCTTAAGTTTCCGGATTTCGATTCCAGATAATTCCAAAGTTCTCACTGAATTGGGAAATACTAGTTCAAGAAAAATCAAAAATAATCCAGAAGGATTTTTGAAACCACAAAATAATGCCCCAGGGAATCGCCGTAATCACGAGCCCACACACGCAACTGGAATCTTTCGATTTTTGTTTTTATTCCAGATTGATGAGATTCGAGCTGGAAACGAGTTCCATCATCGATCCAGATCCATCCAGACGGAAACTCCCATTGCGCAACTCCAACAATCCTCTCAAGACCTCAACAATAGGAACCTTCTTGGGATCATAAAGACGAAAGTTTCGAAATTTGGAAAGTAGAACTTTCTCGACATTAGAAATAGAAGTCATCCAAATCTCGAAAACGGAATCGATTAAGGAGGAACTTGGCTTATTTGACACGGGTGAAAACAAACATTTCGTAAACGGTGGAAATAGAAAAGTGACCTCGATGGACCTAAGTGACCTCGTCAAAAAGCCAGGTGGAGACAGCTGCAGCTGCGGTAGTTCTTGGATCTCGGAAGGAAATGGGTTAATCATCACACTACCATAAAAATCAAAATTTAAATTTAAAAACTATCTCGGCACGAATTTTAAAAAAATAAACTTTATGTTTTCGTTGTGAATCATTTTTTGGTTAAATCATAGAAATCGGAAATGAAGTTTGTTATAAAACTTTTTCGAGGAGAATTTCCCAATAAACATTCAGCACTCTTGATTTCAGATATTAATTCCGAATACTCCCCTCAGGTTCCAAAAATCTAATTTTGAAACTTTCTTCGGACTCTGGAATTTTCAAAAAAACCCACTGAATTCATCAAAAACCTAGAAAATTCACGAAATCCTAGTTCATTAAAATTCGGATTCCTGTTGATCCGGACCGACTGATGTAAAAGTAGAATAAACCAATTAAGAAAATAACCTTGAAAAGGAAATTCGAAGAATGCAACTTCGAACAAAAGAAAATCGGGCCAGAATTGGACTCGGAGGGGTTTCCGGAAGATCCTGGACCTGTAAACATTTTCCTGATTTTTTCTCTATTTGTCATTTCTCTTATTTTCAATAATAAAAAAGAACAAAAATAATTAAAAATTTTTTCAAGAACTATTCTTCCTTAGAAAATCAAAATTAAAAAAATAAAAACCAGTTCCTTGCAGAAAATAAAAATGAAATAATTTTAAATTGAAGTTAACATTGTCTTTATCTGTTGTCAGTAAAATATTGCTTGATTGTGAAATTTTTGTTTTTAAGTATACATTCCCGGATACAGAAAATTAGAAACAGAAAGTTATGCTGCAAAATTTATTCAAAACCGACAAGCTCGAGAAATTTCTAGGATTTGAATTTTAAATCAAATTATTATAAGATCAGAAATGAGAGTTATTACGAAAATGTCTCAGAGCGAATTTTCAGTCTTTAATTTTTAAGTGGAATTATCATGGGAAACAGAAGCAAATGTTTCTGAAACTTTTTCGAGACGAACTTTTATAATTCTCCAACTCATTATAGAATCATGTTGCAAAAATTTAAAATTCCCATTGATTTGTCTTTAAATGAATTGCCAAACATTTAATTCCCCAAAGTCCTTAGCCATATTGCTAAGAAAATCAGAAGCGTCAAATTTTCATGCCAAGTACCTCCAGAAGTTCTCGAAACTCTCGTTTTTATTTAAGGATAGAACAAATGACAGCGTTAAAGTAGAAAATCAAAAGGAGGACCTCCTGTATAATTAATTAAAAAATAAAAAAAGTATTAAAATGAAGGATTCATTCGTCGGCGTCGTCGGCTGGAGAATGTTCGGGTTCGTCGGAGTGTTCCTTCTATAATTTTAGATTAATTTCGCCGAATTATTTATTTTTCAACTTTTCGGAAATTACTTTTGTTTCTACATAATTTCTTTGTAACTTTCAATTCACTTGCACTATTTTTCTAGAGAGCATGTTCTCGCAATTCTAGACAAATTACTTCTCTAACAATAAAAAATTATTTCTTTTGAAATTGTAAATTAAAATTAAACACGAACGAATTTTAATTCCAGTATTCTATTGACTACTGAAAACTATTTCAAGTCTCTTTGAAATTTTAGATTAAACTAATTGAATTCTTTAATTCAAACTCCACTTATTGATTATGGGAAACTTATTTCGAGTTCCTTCTGAAAGTAATCCCAACTATTTGAGTTAAAGACGTTTGTGTTCAGTAACTTTAATTGTTTTTGTTGTGTTGTTTATTTGTTATACTTATTGATTATTGGAAAATTACCTCGGGTTTCTTTGGAGATGCTTTAGCGTCGTTCTTGGTCTTTTTCGGAGGGCGACCGCGACCGCGTTTTCCAGTTTGAGCGGGAGATTTTTCCGGCTTTGGTTTGGCAGCCTTCTTGGCAGTGGGTTTAGAAACCTTAAATCTCAATTTAAAGATTTTTTAAAAATACAAAAATTTACCTTAGCAGTAGTTTTGGGTTCGGCAGTCTTTTTCGGACGTCCACGGCTCATCTTTAGTCAATATAAAAAGAAATATAAAAATAATAAGAAAATAAGCGAAACGTGTCAGCGAGAGGAAAATCGGGCGGACTGGCAGAGGAAGCCGAGTTAAACGGGCCGAGTGCCAGTGCGCGTCCGACGAAAAGGGTGCAGCAAGGAACTCCGCGCTACGAATCTAAACCATACTATTATAAAAATTAGAAATGGGCGTTGCTACGGTCTCTCGCCGCGAATGTCCAGTGCGTCCCAGAACCCTCCGAAGAATATGATTTTTGTCATAGTATAATTTTAGAAGACCAGCCATTCTAAGAGTTTTCTCGTCGAGAATGTCCAGTGTGTCCTAGAACCTTCCGAAATTATACGACAAAAATCATATTCTTTCGGAAGACCAACTATTGCAAGAATGAAATTGTGGACATGCACAAGGAGCAGGCGCTATAAAAGTACATAAAGTTGAGGAACAACAAATGGATGCTTTCGGGATTTTCCCCACCATGAATGTCCAGTGCCCCGGAATTATACTGTGAAAGAATTACTTAATGATAAAGACTGAATAAGATTTGTTACAGTACCTCTTCAAAGGGATTTCCAGAATACTTTTGGCCTCGGAAATTATGAAGAAATATTGTGAAAGTAATTTCTATAAAAGCAAGAGCATTGCTGCGAGCTTTTGCGATTCTGGGGAATTTCAAAATCACCATTACAAGAATTATTTCGAAGATTGAAAGCGAGAGATTTGTACGAAATTATCCTGACATAAATTTCTAGAATTTCTCAAAAATTTCCGGAGCCACGGGATTATAAAATTCGAAAACGAAAGTTTTTACGAATTCATCTCAGACAGAATTGTAAAATTTCCTAATTTTCGGAATTAAATAATCAAAAAGAAAACTTGTGGAATTATCTCGGCGCAAATCTTCGGAACTAGGTTAGTACGAACATTCAACTTTGGCGCCAAAAGTTTCCCAGCACAAATTTCAAGTTTTCCAGAATCTCCCAAAATTATACTACTATAGAAAATATGTTATCGTTGAAAATTTCCCAGAAGCGGGTTATCAAAAACACTCGACATTGGTGCTAAAAATTTCGCAAGGACGAACTTCACAATTTGCTGGAATCTCCCAGAACTGGGTTATCACAAACACTCGGTGTTGGCGCCAAAGTTGTTCAGACACGAAATTTCAGAATTTTCTAGAACCGAGTTATTACGAAAAAACAAATTACTGCCAAATTCGTCCTGACACGACTTTCCGAAATTTTTGGTTTTGCTCCAAACGGACCTTTTGAAAAGCGTCGAAAGGATATTTTTGAAAAACTAAATTCTGCGAAATTCCATTTTTTATAAAAACATTAGCCAAATGACGGAATATGCGAAACCTTGGCAACAGTCATAAACAAATTATTTTCTTTCAAATTTGTACAATTTAAAATTAATCTGGGATCTTTGGATATTTTATAAATGAAAAAGAGAGATTAAAAACGGCCAGTCGATTTTACAGAAAATTGTCACGAGTGCAATCGAAAAGGAAAAATGGTCTCTCGATGTCCGACAATAAACATTTTCCACTTTTCAAAAAAGACTTACCCATTTTATCTTTTTTATTTCGCGGCATAAAGGTAAAAGTGGTAAAATAAAGTTACAAAAAAATCAGAAAGGTCCAACGGGGGTCTTGGATGGAAAAAAATCGAATTTATGATTTGAACTTTTTCGAGAAAAAACACGTGAGAATGATTCCACGTAGATTATGTCAGTTTTCGAAATGCTTCTGTTCATTGACTGATGTTACCATCTCTAAGCCATACCCTGATTATTCTAAATCGGTAATCCAGACTCGAAACCTCGGGTTTACGGCTTTTCTGTCAAAAGTCAAGAAAGGTGATAAACAGAAAGTGAGTTTTCATATATAAATTTCGTTTCATTCGCATATAAATTTTACTTTATTTCATAGATCGATTCTATTTTATTTCGTACATTGATTCTCTTTCATTTTATATATCAGTTTTGTTGCATTTGAATCAACCACCTTGGTTTCAGCAAGCAAATCCTGATTTGAACATTGTCCATGCTGCTCACGCCAACAACACCCTCGTGAACGAGGCTCTGAAGGAGATGGAGAAGCTGGAAGTCATCTTGGACGAAGAGCTCGCGAAGCATTTTTCTGCCAAAGTCGATCTGAGAATCTACGAAGACATTTTAGTTGTGTTGGACAACGGAGAGGTATTATTGAGCCAATTCCTGTTCGTATCAAGTATATCAGTTTTTCAGGAACATAGGATGAATAGAATTGGACGGGTATCTTTGAAGTCCCCTCAGATGGTCATGATCAACTTCGCCGACAACCCCTCTGCCATTAAAGCGGCGAGAGTGGCTCTCCAGAAGTCCAGCTTGGCTGTGAATCCCCAACAAGAGGGTATCGTCCTCTACGTCCCCATCCAGCGAATGACGAGAGAGAGGAGAGAAGAAATCGTCAACGCTGCCAAGACGAAGATCCTTCACGACTACAAAGAAGCTCTGAACAAAGTTTGCTTTTTGTTTAATTTTCTTGTAAAATGACAATTTCCAGGTTTACACGAAATACGACAAAAAGTCAACGAAAGAATCCAAAACCCCGGACCTTGCTCTACAAACGAGAAATCTGCTTCTCACAACGAAACGGGCTCTGGAAGCACGAGGTGTTGAGAAAATAAACTCGAAGCAGAAGGCCTTGATGCAAGAAGTTGCTTGAAATTTATATTTCGAAACACTGTTTATTATCTTTACTGCCACTAGGGAAATTGCTCAACGGAAATTTGTCGAAATGAAAGAATTATTTATTCGGTTAAGCAATGGATTTTTATTCCAAAGGCTCTCTTTCCCAGCCGTCTATTTTCGCGGCTGAACGGATCCAATTGTTGGCCATTCCACTCTGGATGGTGTAATTTTGACCGTTTTAATTAGGATATTCCGATTTTGGCCAGTTTCTCTAGGATAGTCTAATTTTGGCTAGTTATTTTGCACGACTTAATTTCAGCTAGTTATTTTGCAGTTTAATTTCGGCTAGTTTAACCTAGTTGATCAAATTTCGGCCAGTCCAGCTCAAAGATCAAGTTTTAGTTATTTTATTTCTCATGGCTATTTTTGGACAGTTTAAGCTGAAGTACGAAATTTCCTTTCGATAATTCGAATTGCACGGTCATTTTCCGGCCAGTTTAATTTACGCAATTAATTTTGTCCAGTCCAATTTCCACACTCCACTTTAGGTCAGTCCAGCTTGCACAGTCAATTCTGGCCGGTTCAATTACATAATCCGTTTATGACCAGTCTACCTTTTATGATCAACTTTGGTCAGTTTATCTCGCATGGTCAGATTTCGGCCATTCTCCCTGCATAATCCAATATGCGCCAGTTTAACCCGGTCTATTTCATTGATTTCTTTGTCTGTTGTTATGGCCAATTTTTGCACAAATTTTTGCGCAAGCCACTTTCTTCGCGCCTAATTTATCCGTCTAAACTTTCTTTTCAAGAACGAAAAACCTCCAAATGCTATTTTTGCCTTAACAAATGTCTCCTTATTTTTTCCGGTCGGTACCAGTTGGAATTTGTTATTTTGCATAGAAAAATAGCCAAAATACCTGGTTTGTTTATCTAGAAAATCCCCCGTGAGATGCTCGCTCACAAGACTAGTATTATAATATCTTTACGAGATACCGAGTTCTTTTGAGTTCGGAGTTTCATAGGATCCTGATTTTCCTGGAGTTCGGGATTTTCTAGATTCAAGATTCCTTAGGATTCAGGGTTTGACTATCATTGTATTTTATGTAGACTTTTAGATTCTAAGTCTTAGGAATAGATCTCTGGGTCACCACACAATCAAAGCGAAAAACGACTTTAAACTCTTGATAAATGGGCTAGGTCCTGATTGCCTTTAGTTTAATATTTCTATTTTTATAAAACAACAAAGTTTTAAAACTGATTTATTTTCATCTTTATTTATAATATCCTCAGGTGCTTGCGACGTCATCAGTTCGTATTGCCAAGTTTTCGGAAATTAATATTTCGACTTTAAAAGTTATCTTTTTGTTAGATTCTTCTGCTTCCAAAAATAGTAATGACTCACAAAAATTTCTGAATTTTAAGCTGTAAACATTGAAATAACGAGGTTTCAAAAACAATTCTTCAAAACTTCCTGATTTTAGTCAATTAGTGCTCTAGAATGATCTTTGGACTAGATTCTGTGAATTAGCTCTTTGTTGTGAAAATCATAAATAAAATTCTGCAGAATTTTCCGGGAAATTGGACTTCAAGTGTTGATTGTAGAATATTGTATAAATCGTAAGAATTCTTGCTAAATTTTTTCGAAACAAATTTTCAAAAATCCTAATCTCAGATATGTAAACTTTATTGTTATGGAGATCGGGAATATTTTTGAGAAACTTTCGAAAGCCTTGATTTCTGATGCTGATTATAGTATGTTGCGAAAGTGAGAAATATTTTTCTCGAAGTGAATTTTTCAGAAACTTTGATCCTAAATTTTGATTACAAACTATAAAAATTATTTTTCGGAAATTTAATCTCAAATGATTCAAAAATATTTCACCTGACTTCGAAGTACCCTTATTTTGGGAAAAATTGTTTTTTAAGGAAGATGATCTTTAAAGAAGGATCTGACCTTTGCGGCCTTCGTTCGATGGGAGATATTTTTCTTCGTTATTTTGGTTTCCCACAAAAATTCAAGTTTTCAAAAACAGAAAACCAGTGCCAGGCCGCGATTAGATCGACTCTCATTTTTTTAGTCTTTGATGAAAAAATACTTGTAATTTTTGTATTTCTAGTCTTTGGTCAAAAGTGCTTGTAATTTTCCTAAAAAGGAACTTTATATTTCTTGATTCGAGAAATTTAATTTTTTGATTTAAATAATTTAAACAATTTTTAGGATGGCCGAGGCAGAGGAGAATTCCTTAGTCCCTGTGACGACCCAATCCTCAGAAGTCCAGCCTTCGGAGAAGGATCCGTTGACGGAGAAACAAACCGTGACTTTCGATGTCGAAGAAGGCCAAGGACCCGGAGAAGTCCCCAAGGATAAACTGAATTTCGTTTTGCTCGTGATGATGCTCCATGGAATCGGGACCCTCATTGCCTGGAATGTTTTCATCACCATTGCTCCCTTGGTAGGTTATTTTTCCAAATTTTAAATTTAATTAGAAACAGTGTATTTTTCGGTCTCCTTCAATTACAATTTAACAAAAGAATAATTTCTATTTTTAAATTAATATTATTTTTAGTACTTTATTGAAACAAAACTGAAACCAGCAACTGCTCCGAATAATCCTGGATATGTGGAGAATTTCATGAACTTTGTTTGTCTTTTTTCTCAACTTCCTAATTTGACAGTAAACGCCATCGGACTTTTCATCGACAAAGGAAACCTCTTCCTGAGAATTGTGATTTCCCTCATCATTGTTCTTTTTGCCTGCATCTTCACCATAATTTTCATATTTGTCGACACCAGTTCATGTAAGTTAATTAAGATTTATATTTTCTAAATTATTAATTTCTTTGTTCCAGGGCCTTTTGGATTCTTCGTTCTCACGATGTTTACGGTAGTTGTTTTGAATGCTGCTAATGGAATTTATCAAAACAGTATCTATGGACTTGTTGGATCTTTCCCACCTAAGTACATCAACGCTGTCGTCGTCGGAAACAACATTTGTGGATTGTTAATCTCTGTTATCTGTGTTTTCACCACTATCTGTAAGTTTTTTCCAAATGTTGCAGGAATTTTCTAAAACTTCTTTCTAGTTCACATTTATTATTAAATTAATTGTATTAATTTTTCAGTTATCGAAGACGCAAGATCAAACACCGCTGCTTACTTCGGGGTTGCTCTCCTGGCTCTGGTGCTTTGTACTGGCTCCATTTTCTATCTGAGAAAAAACGAATTTTATTCTCATCAAATTGGAATCGAGAAAAGAGCTTCCGAAGAAAGAGGAGTCTATGGATTGAGCGATTATATCAAAGTTTTCAAAGAATTTTGGAGATCCTTGTTGAACGTCTGGTCAGTATTTTTCGTGACATTGCTTTTGTTTCCTTCTGTTCTCCTCGAAATCAAACTTTATCCCCTTGAAAGAAACGACGAAAAGCATTTCGATTTTTTTATTCCAAAAATACTGTTTTCGACAATAACAATTTTCTTAAATTTCAACTTTTTTTCTGTAATAGGAAGCAAATCTGCAGATTTCTTTAAATTTCCGAAATCGCCAAAACATTTATGGATCCCTATTTTAATCCGTTTCTTATTTATCCCGTTATTTTTCTCGTGTAACTTTATTCCTGGAAATTATCGTGGAAGTTGGCCAATATTAATCAAGAACGAATGGGCTGTTTTCGTTTTAATTGCTTTAATGTCATACTCTCATGGATATTACTCATCCATAGCTATGATGTATGCTCCATATGGTGCTGATGCTTCAAAAGCCAGAATCATCGGAAAAATGTCTGCTTTCTTCCTTGTCTTGGGAATCGCCTGCGGAATCGGCTGTTCTTTCCTCGCAAGGTACCCTGTCCACCTGGGTTCCCGGACTCTTCTATGAAGCCAACACCAATACCAATATCTGATGATCTGATTTTGCTCAGCTTTAGCATATCAAATCTCTGTTGCCTTAGTTTCTGTTAATTGTTCATGTTAAAATAAACTTTTCTAGGTTTGAAATTTATCCAACAAGGTTATCGGAAGAAATATACAAATTACTCGTTTTAGTAGTTTCACAGAGTTAACGTCTTATTCTGGCATTTCTTGCCCGCTTGAGATCCTTGGAAAAGCTTTCGGACCTTCCGGGATCGAAGTGAGGAGTGGTGGTGGTAGCAGCGTTCTCACGTTCCCGAGCTTCCTCTTTTTTCTGAGCGATTTTTGTTGTGAGTTCCTTCTCGGCCTCAATTCTAGAATGCAAACCAGCATCGGACTTCTTCACTTGTTCCTCCAGTTGCTTCAAAAAGTCCTCGGTGTAGGCAGACCAGTTTTCCAACGTCGTCAGCATCCCAGGAAGTTCGGAAACGGGAACAGAGCAGTCGCTGAAGTCGGTCACGTCGAATTGGCGTTTCAATGGATCGAGTTGACCCTGAAATTACAAATTAAACTCAGAAAATACAATTAGCACACATCAATGGTCCAAAGAGCAGAATCATTACATTAAGGACCTAGAGAGTGAAATTAATATATGGAAAACTTACATCAATGACGCCATCGTAAATAGAGTTGATGATGAAAGTTTCGAAAGCCTGCTCATCTTGAAACTTCAAGTGAGTCATCAATTCATCATAACCAACGACGGTTTTCGTGGATACCAATTCTGTCAACGCTCTCCGACGATCACCAAACTCCATAATTAAAAAATAAAAGAAAAATGATAATTTAAAACAAACTTTACGAGTAGAAAAAGGAAGAGAAAAAAAACTATTCTTTCGTGGCGGGACTCGCCGCCAGATTTTCCAAGCCAAAGGGGAGCGCGCTCTTTCCCAATAACTTTAATTTTTCGATTATCCTTATTGTTTTCCTGGAATATCGGGTTCCAGAATCAAGGATGTCACGTGACTTCGGTCCTTGGCAGGAAAGGACCAGCTCCAAAGGCAAGATTTACTTCTACAACAGAGTAACGGAGGTTTCGCAATGGACGAAGCCAACCGAGTGGGTCGAGTTCGAAAAAGCCCAACAAGAAGGTTAGTTGTTTTCTCCATATATGAGTTATATACTTTTTGCCCCATATATAAGCTAAAGGACAAAACTAATACGTTAGGAGCGAAAATTTATATAAAACGAGGGAAATTTTTTCGCTGGTGTTACAACTCTCGTTTTCGAAAAAGCTCAATAAGAGAGTTATTTGTCCTCTTCATATATAAATCATGTACTTTTTGCTCCGTATGTAAGCCAAAAAGCTCAGTTCATATATAAGACATGAAAATTTATGTAAAACGAAACTATTTTTGTCACTCTTGCAACTTTCACTTTCCCACTAAATTCCTTCCCTAAGTCAAGTTTTTTTACTTTAAATACGTAATTTCCTGAATTTGTGACTTCAGCTATGGTAAATGGCGACAAAGAAAAGAATGTATCGATCATAGTGGAGTCTGCAGTTTTGAACATCAACAACACGCGGTCTTCTGAATCTCTCAACGAATCCAAAGACGCAAATTCTTCGAGAAACCACGATCACCATGTTGTGCCCTCGACGTCTGCCCATACAAGTTCTATTAATAACAAACATCAACATTCCTCGAGCTTTGAGCAC